>ML266374.1:1415-68531 GCA_005239495.1 Nicotiana undulata | reverse complement strand
TCAAACGTTGGCTTGTCTAGCGGGTTCAACGTTAGACGCAGTCATGACCCGAATGTGGGATTTTGGGTCGTGACAGGAACAACATAATAATACACAGAAGAATGAACATCAAAATAAGCCAAACCGGAAGAAAACCACAACACATAGAAAAATACTAATAACTCGACTCTGCGTCAGTTTGTTCACATCGGGCCTTAGCCACTAAAATCAATAAACTGGTGGAAACTTTTAAACAACAATTCATATTGAAAACTTTGAAGATATAATCATTTCAGTATAGAAAGATCTCCTTTGAAACATACTTTCTCTAAATGTATATATATGTATTTTTAATAAAGAGAAATACTTAGAACATAGTTTCTTTCAAAATACGTAATTTCCTAATATACCTTCCCAATAAATGACTTCCAAATATCATTCTCTACAAGACAAATGCTTTTCAAATATACCTTCGAAATAAAAGTCCTTCAAACATAATCTCCTTCGAAGCCACTACTTTTTCAATAATACTTTTCAATAAGATCTTTTGATCATAATCTCCTCAAGATAAATCTACCAGAACTCAGTCTGTAACTCAGAAATTGTCATACGGTACATGGGGAATATCAAGTATTGTCCAGAATGCAGTAAGGGAACAATATGAATATCCAAATTGAAACAACGGAATAATAACACTTAAACAAGTGCAGTAAATATCAAGCAGGAACAACGGAAATAATAATGCAAAGACAAGTGCACGACATCACCCTTCGTGCTTTTACTCTCATCCTCACCAAATAATAATAGAATTGGCACGGTATCACCCTTCGTGCTTTTACTCTCAATAATATGGCACGACATCACCCTTCGTGCTTTTACTCTCAATAATATGGCACGACATCACCCTTCGTGCTTTACACTCTTTCCTTAGATGATAATGAATATAAACAAGGGAACGACATCACCCTTCGTGCTTTACACTCTTTCCTCACATGATAATGCATATGAAATGGCACGGCATCACCCTTCGTGCTTTACACTCTTTCTCACCCAAACAAATAAAATGATAGCATTTAAACAGGGAAACCAATAACAGAAACAACAACAGAAACCACACTGTCCCGGCAAGGGAGTCAACAATGGAAATAATATCATCAACAATATGAATAATAACATAAACCACATTATCCCGGCAAGGGAGTCAACAATGGAAACAATATCATCAACAACATGAATAATAACAAAAACCACACTATCCCGGCAAGGGAGTCAACAATGAAAACAATATCATTAACAACATGAATAATAACATAAACCACATTGTCCCGGCAAGGGAAATAACTATAACCAATCTCACTTAAACAATTAGCTTCACGGAATAAACTCAGTTTGAACAGTGCTCAGTAAAAAGGCAACACCAAGGAAATACCATCAACACGGATGATTATCAACTAAACCTAAGTAGCACTTAAGGGAAAATCATATAATTCACAGTGTAAGCCTCACGGACATGCTTGACACTAACGAATGGACGTTCCAACTACGGCTAAAT
Organism: Nicotiana undulata; assembly: GCA_005239495.1. Taxonomy (NCBI): domain Eukaryota; kingdom Viridiplantae; phylum Streptophyta; class Magnoliopsida; order Solanales; family Solanaceae; genus Nicotiana; species Nicotiana undulata. The sequence goes on along the minus strand of ML266374.1, from coordinate 67,000 downwards.
AATTATAGGGCTAGATAATACTAATTCTAGTCAGTTAGGCAGTTTATGAAGAAAATATAGCATTGTGATAGGAGAGGTAAAATATTCAGTTAAGTCAATAAGATCAAATAGACAACGAAGAAATTTAAAAGCAAGTAATTCTAATTTAAGCAGCAAGGGATGAAATTTGCAATCAAGGACTCAAATGTGACAATTACAATCCATGCACATGTAATATAAGAACCTACGAATCCAAAAAGGCCAACCTATTTGTAAATAAGTCCGTGTACGCACTCGTCACCTCGCATACACAGGCGACAATCAACAAAGAAGACCCAATCCTAAGAGGTAGCCCCCCCCCAAGGTTAGGCAAGATACTTACCTCAAATACGATAACCCGGTACTCAAAAGTGAACTTCTCAAGCGAAAAGACCTCCGGACGGCTCAAAATCAACTAAAAACAACTTCAAAATATACATAAAACATATAAGGATCTATTCCGAATCATAAAGTTTCAATCTTTACAAAATTATAAAAATCGACCCAAAAGTCGACCCCTGGCCCCGCACCTCGGAACCCGACAAATTTTACAAAATCCAATCACCCATTCCGATACGAGTTCAACCATACAAAATTTATCAAATTACGATATCATTTGGTCCCTCAAATCATGATCTTTCAATTTAGAAATTTCTTTCATAAACCCACAATTTCCTCAACTCAAAACACAAATTAAATGATAAAAACAAGGACTAATTCATGGAATATAATTAATTCTAGTTGAAGAATACTTACCCAATTGAATTGTGTCAAAAATCCATCAAAAATCGCCAAGAACCGAGCTCTAGAAGTCAAAATATGATAAAAATGGTGAAATCCTCGATTTTGAAAACTTATAATCTGCCCAAGCCTCTAATGGATTGCGAACGCGGAGGAAGGACCGCGTTCGCAAAGAAGAAAAATTAAGTATGCCCAATTTGTTTAATGCGAACGCGACAGAACGAGTGCGGACGCGGAGAAGGAGAAACGGAAGCTACGCGAACGCGAAGAAGAAAAACCAACAGCCCCCAACTCTAATTTCCACTATGCGAACGCGAAGGGGTGGGATGCGAACGCGAGGGACAAGGAGGGAAAAACTGTGCGAACGCGAGGGCATCAACGCGAACGCATAGAAGGATTTTTCCCCTCCTCCAGAATTACACTACGCGAACGCGGAGGATGGGACGCGAACGCGAAGGAAAAAACCAGATATCAGGCATCAACAATCTAAAAATGGAAGAAAATGGCCCGTAGCCTATCCGAAACACACCCGAGGCCCCCGGGACCCCGTCTAATCACACAAACATAAATAAATATTTGATATACATAAAGAAGGAAAATAAATTTGTGATATACATTTTGGTATATACATGTTTTTGTATTATACATTGCTATAGATAAAAATACAATTATTTTTATTGTGATATATTTATATATTTATATAGAGAAAATAATAAATTTAAAGAACTGTGTTTATATACATATGCAAAGAAGAAAAATTAAATTTTACCACACCTTAGATATACATAGAAAAAGAAAATAAAGTTGCGATAGATATTTTGATATCATATTATTGTTGTGATATATATTTATCGGCTACATGGTACCAAATATTTACAACTAGAATTTTTGTCTGCTAATTAGATGAGTATATTTTCACATCATGTCAAAATCACAATTAAACTATCCTGCTAAGATTATGTAAATAATCTTATATACACTGTTGTTTAGTTACGGTTTTTTGGTCCACCAAATCATCCTACTAATGTAGTCCAACCCGGCCAGAGAACCCGTGTGCGCCCCTTAATTGGCCTGACATGAGCCTAGCTGGACCCGCTTGACAACCTTACGCATACGGGTGCTATGTTAATTGGAGATAGACGTGATTAGTTAAGAATATTATTTTGAACTAGTCTTAGGGTACGCGCTTGCGCGTGTACCCTATATTAAAGAATATACAAATCTAAAAAATGTATAATTAAAAAAGTATAAGTTCTTTCGTATAATGATGTTGATCTTATTTAGCTAGCTCAGTTAAGAAAAATTATTCCATAAAAGTTCTTAGATGTGTTATTCTGAATTCCGAGGAATTCTATAGGAATATCTTATGAAAACTATGGTTATTTCTGCGACCTAATAATGAAATAACCAAGTAACTCAAAAGTACTTTTACAATGATCATTCAAATATTTGTCAAATAATAAACGATTTTTTAATCCTTTTTGTTTTTTAGAAATTTAAAAATGATGATGTAGGCCATATAGCTCCTAAAAATGATAATTGGCAATATAAAGTCTAAAAATGACAAATATTAAGTTAATATTTTACGATAAATAACTTAATTTATTAAAAAATATATAAAATTATCGTTTGTTCGAATTGATTGCAAAAAGAAAGAATTAATGACAACACATTTAGAATATATTTTTTCATTTAAAATTTAATCCTTATTGCTTCAAGTTTGTATATTTATAAATTTGACTCTTAATATTATACGATTACCAGTTTGCTCTATTTTCTGATTTCTTCTATTCCGTTGTTCTTCATATGAAAATACATTTATGTACTCTATATTTTTTTTAATATTATATAAAAATTACTAAATAATGTATATTTGAAATACAATTGACGATTGTCTTTTTGAAAGTTTTTCTAGAATTTGATATTAGGTTGTGCATTTATATTTTTATACGTAAATTCTTTAGATTTAATGATAGAATTTAAATGGGAATCTACTACCTTTATCTCAACAAAACCTAAAATAATATAAAATAAATAAAAGATAACTATAGACGTAAGAAACCTAATGAAAACAAATTATTTATGAAGTAAATAAGGAAAGTATTAACTTACGTAAAGCTATTCAATTTTAAATTCCTAAATATTAGGAGTTTCTTACATTATTCAAATAAGAAAGTATTTAATAGTCAAAATTGTAGTTGATTTTAAAATAACAAATATTAGGAAAATAATTTAATTACAATTTTGTCCAATGAAAAATCTACTTTTAAAGGATAATAAAGGCGAACGACATTTCGTTAAGGGTTTTCGTATTTTTAATATAGTATATAGATTGCTATATACTTTTTAGTCCGTATACATTGATCATACTTTAATTATATATTTTTTAGTTTAAGAAATTAAATAGACGTCTATTTGTTCTATTATTATTTTGGTAAAGAAAAAGGGAAACTCATCAAAGTTTTATATTTTGAGATACCGTCTTAAAATGCGTTTTCCCTTAACATTGAAGACACCTAATTCAAACAAATTTAATTTTTCAGATCAATACAAGAACAATGTGTTAGTACGGTCAGCCTCAAAGGTGGTACTTTAGTTTGGAAAAGGGGAGACGTCAAATTCCCAATTCAAAAGAAAAAGAAATATTAATGCTTTCCTATTTCTTCTGTATTTATTTATTTATTTATTCTCTAATAATCATTCATCCTCCGGGCTCCGTCACCAAACCCACACACCATCCGCTTTCTTCTACGCTTCGGATTTCTTCTTCCATACATATAACTTCATCAAAAATCCGAATATCCCCTTTCATTCCCCTCTTTACCCTTCTCCCAAACCCTATAAAATAAAAATACCTATTCACGCTTTCTCTCTGGACCTTTTCCGTCGCCCATAAATGGAGAATTCAAAAAGTAATAACGACAAAAACGAAGCAGCAGCAGCAGCTAAAAGCACAACCGCCATCGCGGCGGCGGTCGATGCCAACAACCAACAACGAGTAAACCCCGATGGCGGCAATTGGCCAGATGGAGATAGTACTTTGCAAGTTGTGGAAATCAATGCTAATGGGCAATCGGGTGTTTCTGCTGCTGTGGATAGTAATGGCGGAGCTTCTCGAAGAACTCCGTTCACCAACCTTAGTCAGGAGGATGCTGATCTTGCTCTCGCCCGCACTTTACAAGAGCAGGTTTTTGCCCTATCCGCATTACTTGGCGTGAATACTGATTAGGTTTTAGCTTTGAGCTGAAGGAGTTTTTTCTTTTTATATTTTCTTCCTTATCCCCATAGACTAAGGGTGTGTTTCTTAACAATGGGTTTAATTTCAACTCCAACATGTTTTGCGTTGTATTTTTAAATCAGGATTGGGGTTATCTTTACATCTTAAAGATTCAGCTTTTGTGACCCTAGATGAGCATGTTGAGTATATCAGGATCTTGGATGATGTGATTTGCTTTATACCATCTATAACTATATTACATCATGTGTTTCATTCCTTCCTATATTTAGAAATAATTTTACTTTAAATTTTTCATTTTACTTTTAATGAGATGATTTATAGCCACATAAATGTGTATGACCATAAGTTTCAAAACATTCTTTTTTAAACTCCGTGCAAAGTCAAATAATGCCACATAGATCAAGATGGAGGGAGTATAAGATTCTGAATAGAAGTTTGGTGCACATGGGAAAAGAGTACTTTCTATAGTATCTGAGAAGTATCTGAAGTCATTATGATTTTTGAATCAAGTTTGGTGCCAAGTCATTATGCTTTTATTTGAATCAAAGCTTATAACTTTTATTAGAGGTAAAGATCATCTAAATAGTAAAAGCCCTTTGTAGAATGATAGTAACTTACACTTGATTGAAGTAACTTATATAACATACTTAAGAGTCTAATTTTTAAAGCATTAACAGAAAATAAGTTATTCACCGATAGCTATCATCATCCCAGATATCAGACCTGTGCAAACTTTGGTCAGTTTGGTGTCAAAATTATTGGCTTCTGTATTCGTTAACCTGAGGTAAACTTGCAGCTAATTTTGAATGGAAAAATAAATGTCGAATATTTCAGCTAGCATTCTTAATTTCTAATCCTTAACTGATGCATCAGTGTTGCGATGCCTTGAAGATTAGAGATTGAACAAGAGGCTTTGGTGAGATGATTGTGTGTGGGGGGTTAGAGCATCCTTGGTTTTAAAAAACAGGTGCAGTTTGCCATGGTGATTGCTGAGATAAGATGCCGCTTCCAGACAATCATGGTTATTTTGAGGAACAAGATGGCAGACAGATTATAGGCTCGTGGGGCTGAGACAAGCCCATGAGAGTATTCTGGCTGGGAAAATAAGTTGAAAGACAAAGCCGGAGAGCAAAGAGTCATAAAAATTGAATCTGAGAGTAAACAGGAGGGGTATGAAAAAGCCAAAAAGAAAGAGGATCAAGAAAAATAAAGAAATGCGAAAAAGGAAAGCGAAAATGAGAAAAGAGTAAAAGGAAGGGGAATATGGGGAGAGGAAAATGAGGAAAGAGTAAAAGAAAGGGGAATACGGGAAAAGGAAAAAGAAGCTATAAAGGAGAGAGGTTAAATTTACTACTACATGACAAGAGATCCCATTACATGCAACAGACCTAATATAACATCATAACTCCAGTTTTTTGGTTGGTTGAATCGCTCTTTTGGGAACCACAACCGAATTGAATAACTGAGTAATGCTGATACACACTCCAGTCAAATAGGCACAAGCAATGTTATCAAAGGCGCGCTTAAAGCACGCTTAGTCCCGGAAGCGAGGTTCAAAACATGTTGAGCGCTTCGTTTCGCATAGCGGGTGCTTCAGTGTTGTCATCGAGGCTCTAAAGCATATTTTTCCTTGCCAATGAGCGTAATCCTGAATAGGCGACACGAAGCAGTTGATATTTCACGTTATCCTAAATTTTCTTCAATTTTTTTGTTAGTATATTTGGTATTCATGCTTATAGATATTAGTGTTGGACTATACATACATATTTGTAGTTTTTCTCCATTTTTGCCTTTCTTCGTTAAAGTTGCGCTTTGTGCTTAAAGCTCCAACAGAGTTTAGAGGCATTTTGCGCTTTTCGCCTTTGATAATATTGGGCCCAAGTTATTTTTTGACCAAATTCAGAATGCTGAAACTTTTTAGCTGCAGCAGTACTCTTCATGCCGAACTATGTTACTAAGATGTTTCCCTGACTTGTTGCTTTCTGGTTGTGATCTTGAAATATAAAAATGTAAAGGTTCATTTAACCTCCTTTGGAACTTGATAGGGATCAAATGAAACTGGATTTTCTCTTGAGTTAGGAAATGAAATCTTCTGTCACTTGTTTGTCCTTATCAGTCTTTGCTTATAATTATGAGGTGACGCCCTTATGTTTAATCTTATAGGAAAGGGCTTATATGATGCTTAGCATGAACGGTGACGGGATTGATTTCGGGAGTTGGGATGGTGGGAGTTATGACCATGATGAGGAGGATGATGAAGATTTTGATGATCCAAGCGAAGAAGAAGAAGATGATAGTAATGTAGATGAGGATGAAGAAGATGGAGAAGATGCATTCGATGTGCATGCTCATGATGAAGCTGGCGAGGATGAGAACCAAGGGATTGAGTTAGACCCATCGGCCTTTTCAAGTGATGAGGCCTATGCCAGAGCATTACAAGATGCCGAAGAGAGGGAAATGGCAGCAAGATTATTGGCCCTTGCCGGGATAAATGAAAGTTAGTCTTTTTCTTGAAACTTATTCTTACAGTTGTTGTTAGCCCTTTCATTCCGTTCTGTTATTTTGTAAAATATTGACAAATCTATGACTTTTAGTGTATGTTGGACAAGCTCAAGATGGAGAAGATCGTGGTATTAATTCCCAGGTAACAATCTGTTACAGAATTCTAATGACTCTAATTAGCATTTCTGGCCAGCTCAACAGTATTGCTTCTGAATATTAAATTTATTGTATCTTTATATGCGTCAATTCATCAGAATTTTCATATACTTGCATGGATCTTGCATCTTGAACTCTTTGAGCTTCCTTTTTCATAAATTCAGGAAAGGTCAATGTTGATAAATTTTGAGATTGGTAATATGTTGAATTCAAATAATCTTCATCTTGATAATTGCATCCACCTGTCCCGTTGAAGGGACAACCCCATGCAGAATATGTGTATGACAGTTTTTGGTATTAGTGTAACAACAACAACAACAAACCCAGTGTAATCTCACAAGTGGGTCTAAGGAGGATAATGTGTATGCAGACCTTACGCCTACCTTGTGGAGATAGGGAGGTTGTTTCCGATAGACCAACGACCCAAGGACAGATGAATATGGTATTATAGTGATACTTAAAAATCAAAATAAGTTGGGAAGTTAAAAGATTTGGTACACACAGAGAGTCACAAACACATATATTTGTTTTTCTTTTGTGATGCACATACATATATTTATGGAATTACGTTTTATCAAAACATTCAGTGTACTGCAGTAGTTCTATTCTATTAGTCTAGATATTGCCAGTACAACCAGTAATCACCAGCATTGTCGCCACTGCAATAGCCCAATAAAGTTCTACTCCTTCCTTCTATGGATCGTATAACAACACTATTGCATATACTAAATTTTTTGTCACTTAAAGCATGCCAATAGGGCATTACTGATGAGAGAGGATTTCATGTCAGAGAAGCATAAGGTAAGCCTGTTCCCAAGTAAGAAAACAAAATTTCGATTTATAATTTTTGAATCTTCGTTTGAAAATATTTTTCACAAGCCGTAATACGACCACTAAATGTTTTCAAGATGCCACTAATAACTGGTGATTTGCAAGTGCTTTTCCTTTAAATTATTCAATTTAGATAGTTGTTTGTGGCTCCGGTAGAGACTAGATTAACAGGTTATTACTTCTACAGAATTCTCCATTGCCAATAAAGTCATGGGCAACTAGGTGAAGTCTTTCTGTAACAACTTTAAATGCATTTGGAAAAATTCTTTCTAGAAAGGGTATGATCTAAATTTTCGAGCAGTCTAAAGACGAAAGGTGTTAGAAAATAGAGAGAATGGTTAGATGATTTGATGAGATAATGAAATGCAAAATACTGCTATTGTAGGTCGGAGATTCATTGACATCTTTTATAACCAATGAAAACTTAAGACTAAACCTAACATGCTAACACTCTAATACGCTAATGCTTGAAATTCTAACATGACCCCTTGAACTTAAGATTGAGAAAATCTGAGTTTTCTTTGTTTGAAAAGTTAGGAAAGTAAATAGTCTTTAGAAAGCTTGGCAGAAAGTCACCATAAGCTTCTGATCACCAAGATTGCGCCAGGGAAGTTGTCATAAATGGCGAAAGATGCCAAAGAGCGATGGTGCAGCTGTAATGGTCGCTAAGCATATCAGAAGTCACCGAAAATAGATGCAGTGTCATAACAATCACCAGAAACAAGAGTTTTAGCTATAGCAATCTTTGGAATGAGACGTATAGTAAAATTATCCAAAAAATCCCTTCATTATTAATCAGCGCCTAAGAATCTCACTTTATTAATTGCCGCCTAAGTTGCCCCGACACGACAGTCTAGATGCCGCACTCGTATCGACACGACATTAGTATGGGTGTGGGTATGGGATCCGTACCAGATATGGTCAAACAATTTTGGGTACTCTGACCACGACGGAAGGAAAAATTTGAGATGAGATACGATTTGATCCCCGAATTTAGAACCAAAATTAGGGTAAATTTGAAGAAAATAGAAAACCTTATCTAGGAAACCAATCCTTCACTTATCTATAACTTGAGAATAAAAAAGAAATCCATACTTTACAAGCTATACGTAAGTATTCCACAAAATTTCTCATAATTTTAAAATATTTTTATATCTTTACCTTTTTTTGAATTATTTTTAGCCGAATCCACGTACCCGTATCCGTATTAGGATCCTTATTCCCGAACCTCTATATCCGCACCCGTGTCGGACACCCGCACCACTGTTCGAGCAACTTAGATTGCCGCATAACATTCCCTTCATTATTCTTCACCGTATAGACAATCCTTGCATTATAATTTTTGAAATAAATAGCCTGTGAAGCAAACGACCCCTTAGGTAATCGGTGGATTGGTAAACATTTGTTTTGTGGGAGATATTTCGACTCATTCTTTTTGGTGTTTTCCTGGAGTAAGACCTCTAAATCGAAGAAGTAATAGAAGATGCCTATTTGTGAAGTGTTGCATTGAGGAGGAAATTAGTCATACAGAGGGTTGATAAATGGGAGAACCACGGGTATAAAACTTGACTCGTAATCAACGAAAGGTATTATAGTGGAATTGTTATTCTAAGAGAACCACTAGTAATCTTGAAGAATCCCTTCAAAAACCCTTTAATATGCCTTTATATGCTCAATGTAAGACATTGTGTATGCTTAATATTCACATGTAACCTAATTTTACCAGACAGGCGTGGGCTTAATTTGGACTTATGAGCGTGCAAACATATATGTAATATCAATGTCAGGTCTAATATTACGGTTTGCACGTGGATTAAATGTGGACTTATTAGTTTCCAAACAACTATGGAATACCAAGGTTGGCTATAATGTGATGTGAAAAACTATGTGGATTCTACCCAACATGTTAAGACAATGAAAAGTGACCCAAAACCTTTGTCAACTTCTTTGGATGCTCTCATATACCCAATTTCGCACATTTTGTATCTCTTAATATTTTATTTAAGTGGTCCAATCAGATCCTATTCTATAATAGTTTCTCCTCACAATAGTCTAAGCTACTAGTTGCTTGATTTTCTTATTTGAATTCCTTTGTTATTTTAGGGTATGGTTTAGTAAAAATTCTCTTGGAAAGGAGTAGGATGGCTTACCAAGTATTCAATATTATACCAAGAAGTGGTAGGATGCCCCTCGAGTGGAGAAAGAGTACCTTGATTCCAATTTATAAAAACACAAGAGACATTTTATATTGTGCAATCATGGCATTGAACTTATGAATCATACAATGAAACTCTGGGAAAGTGTAATATAGCATAGACTTAGGGGCACTACAAGAAACAAAGACCCGTTTGGTTTTGTGCCGGTAGATCTTCGACAGAGGCTATTTTTTTTTCTAAGAAGATTGATGAAAGTTTATTGCGAGAGGAAGAATGATTTGCAAATGGTGTTCATTCACTTAGAAAAGGCATATGATAGAATGCCAAGAAAGGTCCTTTAGTGGGTGTTGGAGAACAAAGGAATTATTATTAGCGTACGAACAATAGGAGATAGAGCAGAGTTCCCAATATCCGTGGATTACACTAGGGATCGACACTGAGCCCGTACTTGTTTACCCTACTTATGGATGAGCTAACAACAAAAAACAACATAAGGTCCTTGGTTTATGCTATTTGTTAATGATATTTTACTAAATGACGAAACTAGCAACGGTGTCAACCAAAAGCTTGAACTATGGAAAAACACTTTAGATAGTAAGGATCGTTTGGTTACATGGATTGGATAGGTTATCCCGGTATTAATTTTAAATTAAATTTATCTCATGTTTGGTTAAAGGTATTAGATAAAATCAGTATTATATTTATACCAAATTTTTTATATAATTTACCATACAAAAGATGCGATAAGTTATCCGGGTTATAGTCCTGGTTATCCGGGTTATAGTCTTGGTTTTAAACCCAAGATGATAATGTAAGATATTCAGGTTTTGAACCAAACGACCCTAAGGATTTTAGTATTTTAGTATAAGTAGGAGCAAGATTGAGTATATGCACGACAAATTTAGTCAACATAATCAAGGTGAGATTAGATAAGATTTCAGTGTCTAAATGCAAACAATTCAGATATCTAGGCTCGTTGTTCCAGGAGAATATAATGATAGATGAAATGTTACACATAGAATAAAATCGAATAGTTGAAATGGGAACGTGCTACATGGGTGTTTATTTTATTTAATAGAAGGATGACTATCAAAGTGAAGGTACGTTCTATAGAACAGTTAAAGACTAACAATGTTATATGAGTGTCCCATATGCTTAGACAGATGTGTGAGCATATAAGATTAGAAATGATCACATTCTCTAGAAGGTTCAAGGAGCACACATTGAGTCTTAGAAGGTTGCGTGGGATGGTTTGGTCATGTCCTGCGTCGACCACACTAGTCTGTAGGTGTAAAACTATGGTGATTCTAGGTGTTAAAATAGGATGAGGTAGGCCTAAAATCACTTGGAAGAAAGTTATCTCGAAGAACCTGAATCCCGAGGGATTTATTAACACTTAGCAAAAGATTGGACACAATGAAAAAAAAGATATATATTTTCAATACATATTCATTGAGAATATGTTTTAGACGTTAGCACTTTTACTTTAGGTCTTATACTCATTAGTAGTGGTTCGACCTTTTAGAACTTTATACATTTGGAAAATATACAATACTTCTAATACTTCTTATTTTTATTTGCTTAATATTGGAATGAGATGATTTAAATGGAGTAACATGGGCAATGAGGATTCGTATAGCTGACCCCTATTTGTTTGAGACTGTGTACTATTTGTTATTGTTGTATAGTTTAGTAAAAATTGTGGCAGATCTGCAAATTTCATATAGCAACTGATAGGTCAGATGTGGTATATCTTATGCAAAATCTTATCTCATGTTTACTTTAGTTATCCCCAATGAGTATCAATGATTGCTATTTTGATGCATTTTTGTTATCGAATTGACGGATTCTTTCAGCAACTGCCAACAAAAGCAAAATTAAGTCCCATAGGGCTGAAGATTTCTTCTATCATGTTTTGCTTTCTTCTCCTCCTTCGCTTTCTTCAGATATAGACAGGATAAACATGTATATTTCGTCATGTTTACTTAAGGTTATCTCAGTTTGTTCATCTACAACGTCATCATTTTCTACGCATAGAGTTTCTGCATAATGGAGCGTGAGACGAACTTTGTGGTTTCATATTAAGTTTGTGTAGTTAACCATACATGTCTATTTTGTTGCCTTTAGGATGCATGGGAGGATGTCGATCCTGATGAGCTTTCTTATGAGGTACTTCAGTTTGTTGGATTTGTTGTTTTCTCTTTTAGACATCTTTCATATTCTTTACTTCACATGCTTGGTATTGTTCATTTGTCTGTACACGTGCAGGAACTTATAGCACTGGGTGAAGTTGTTGGAACTGAGAGCAGGGGTCTTTCTGCTGATACAATTGCCTCTTTGCCTTCAGTGAACTATAAGGCACAAACTGCATCAGACGGAACCACTGATTCGTAAGCTAACTTATCCTATGCTGTACTATTTTCTATATGTGAAAGTGCCCACAACTTGACACTCTTGCGCTCCAGGTGTGTTATATGTAGATTGGAATATGAAGATGGTGACCAATTGACCGTGCTATCATGCAAACATTCTTATCATTCTGAATGTCTGAACAATTGGTTACAAATAAACAAGGTATTGCAGCACCCTCTCTCCCTCTTTCTTCCCCACCCACCATCCTTGAACTGTGAATGAGACTCATATTTTGCAAATGGTATTGCAATCTTAGCAGTCCTGTGTGCTTGCTGTGATATCTTTGCTAAGCCATTTATTATCTTTGCGTTGCAGTGTTTGAGTCAAAATGACATCTCTTCCTATTTTTTCTGTTTTGTTGTTTGTAGGTCACGTCTCATCTACCTTCTGGGCCTTCTTTTAGAAATTACACCAGTTTTGTCTGATATGTGGCTCAAGCCAAGTCTTAAATTTTGTGCTTTAGCTCCATCATGTTCTGCTGGTATATGTCAAGTTACTTGAACTCGTTTGCTGAATGTTAACTGTGCTTCTTTTACAAATGCAGTTCACACTGAGCTAGATTGTCCTCTCATTTTATATAATTTAGGTAACCTTTCTACGTTGGTGGTGATAGCTGGTTGCTCTACGCCTCTTCTCTTTCCCTTTTTTTTTAAGACTCTTGCAGTGACATAGATCCTGGGCTTGAGTTACTTCACTTTCTAGCTATGTGCCAGACCAAATAGGAATTGGACTTACCCCATTTTTTGTGACACATTGGAATGGATATCAGGATTAAGATGTTGGATTCCCTTGCACATTACATTGTTTTCTGGGTATTAGTTGAAAAAAAAAATGTTAATAACTGGTAGTAGATTCGCTGCATTAAATAGAGATAAATCATGGTATTGAAATTTGATTTCAGCTTCAGCTTAAATGAATTTAAATTGTTGAATTTTATGTTTTTCAAATTATTATGATGTATCAGAATAGGGATAACTGCCATATGTTTTGCTCTCAAGCTTACTATGAGTTTCTTTAGTCAAGTAATAGAACCTGCTTTTATTTGGTAACCACTTGCAGAAAAGAGGGGAAAAAGGTGTAATATATAAGTAGCAGTTGTTTCCTGCCTCTGCCTCTCTCTCACGTGGTTCCTTCATCCTGTGTGGTCTATTAGTTAAAGTATGTGTTTAATGATCGCAATAGCAGGATAATATAGCTATGTCCGCAAACAACTTACTCACTGGGTAAAAGTCGTGTGATCAGCCCATTTATCCTTTAGTTCTAACCTATATTTACAGATTGTTCACATATTCCCTATCCTACTTGTTGAATAATAACATATTGTTACTTTTTAGTACTCATTTTTTAGATTTCTATATAAGAGAATTATTTCCAGGGCTGCAGTTGATTGTTGTACATGATTTTTGTGCATGCAGGTCTGTCCAATGTGTAGCACTGAGGTCTCCACCTCCGGAAACAGCTAGCGTTATTCTGCTACTGAGTTGGAGTTTGTGACTTAGTTCAATACAATCATGGATAGTAACACAGAGACTAATATCTGCTTGTTTGACCAAGTCTTTGATCACTCTTGGCTGGCTTCTTTGTTCTCTGTTTCTCATATATCATGAATGTACCAAGTTCTAATAGTTCCCTTTCTTCTTTTTCCTTTTTTTCCTATTTTTTTCCCACACCATCTCATCTGGCAGTTGATGGCATTTGAGTTTTAAAGTATGCTTTTAAGTTTTATTTTGGAGGTTTGGTGCGGTTAATATGAGCGGACCTAGCATCAAAAGCTTGACAAATTCGAGTCTTCGCGAAAGCCTTTTAAGTTTTGATGCTTCATATGTTTTTATTTTTTCTGTGCTATTTTAGTCTCTTTATGCCTTATTCATTAAGATATTTGTCGGCACTCGATGCATATGTTACATTTATTTCCTTCTTTTCTACAAATCATCCCAGAGTGTCAAATGGGCGGGCTGGGTTAATTTTGGTGGGTCATAGGTGAGTCAATTAATGGGTGGGTTAGACCCATCTAAAAGTTTCTTGGTTAAGATGGATTGGATCAATGACCCTCCTAAAATTTATTTGGCTAAAACGGGTTAAATCAAGATTGGCTAAAATTTGGGTCACTATCCACTTTGCCAACTCTTACCAAGCTAAATTCTTGTGTCAAGAATGTCAAGAAGTGGATTGATAAGAAAAAGTAACCCTTTGTGGAGATAGTTAAATTTACACACTAATCTAAAAGGATAAGTAAAAGTAAATGTTGATGCAGCTACTAAATAGTATTAAATAGCTAAAAAGTAGGGATCACATCTATCCTGTCACTATCCATGTTGTAATCTCACCATAATTCATCTCATGTTGTTTCTTCTCTCTACACTTAATTCTCTTATACTTTCAACTTAGTAGTTATTTGACAAAGAACTTAAATTTAATCTATCTATATTATTTTAAAAGCATGAAGCCCTTTAGCAAAATATTGTTCGTCTTTTATTATCCCTTTAAATTAGAATTTACATTATACAAAATTGTCATTTAAGTTTTCCCTGATATTTATATGTTTTAAGTCAACTAAACTTTTACTTATTAAATATTTCTTTATTTGAAGTATGTAAAAGCTCCTAAAATTTTGAATTTTGAGTGCAACAAAGAATTTGCTATTTTTTCTCTCCTAAGAGCGTTACTATCTCATGTTAAAAGTTAAACTTTTAGTGTAATTTTTTAGAATAAGTAATATTAAGCATTTTAAAAGTTACAATATTTTGATATCAAACTCTTTGCACACGAGATTTCTTAGTTCATCTAATATTAAGCGTGTTGTAAGTTATTTGCGATTTTTTTACGTGATTATTTTTTATTATGTAGTCAAATAACATTTTTATCTTTACTTTGATAAGTTTAGAGTTCTCATAAATTATTTTGTTGGATTTTTGTTAAATCCAACACATTAATTATTTTTCTTCGCGTTCAGTTCTTTAATCCATTGATGGCTAATTATAGTTATGTATATATCATGTAATTTGTGGTATACCATTACTTCTACATTAGTAATTTTTCGGCTTTAAATCGTTAACTATCCATTTATTTTTCGAGGAGTTGTAGGACCAACCTTCACTCGCAAATTCCAAAAGACCAAAATTTTCAGTTTTTCATTCATTGGTTTGAATATTTATGATAAAGTATGTGAGAAAAATATTTAACTAATTAAGTTTAATTTTGATAGACCTTGTAGGCATATAAATTTTATTGGAATTAAATCCGTAAAATAATTTGGACTATATTTTAAATTCAAGATATATTAGTTCAAATAAATTTATTGTGCTAATATAATTGGATTAGTTATATAGTCCAACATATATGGATTAAATAAATAAGTCTTAATCCATTGGGCTAAAGTGATGAGCCCACTTCATTAAGCCCAAGATATCATCTTCTTGGAGGCCCGTTTTGGTGCCACGTGTCAAAATGATAAGGAATGCCAAGTTACATTAAAAGGCCAATGAAACCGCGCCACGTGTGCAAGTCACATGTTATGGCCAATCAAACGCGATTTTATCACACTTCAATTTGATTGGACGGAAAGAGTTTGTTCTTATCATAACTCTTCCCCCCACAACTATTAATGGGTCTTCATAACCCAAAAAACACATAAGAAGTTATATCAAGAAGCAAGAGAGAGCTCGTGGAAATTTCTCTACAAGTTTCAAGTTCAAGAAATTAAGTTCAAGCTCAAGAACAAAGAACAAATTAAGATTCAAGGACAAGTTCAAATCAAACTTTGTGCTAGTTGAATTCGAGATCATCGTTCGTGGCAACACTACATATACAAGATCAATCTCAAAGGCCCTTGAATTTATTTACTATTGGAAAGAAGAATAAGATGATTCATAGAGATTGTACACTCATATAATTTAAAATTAAATACTACGATTGTCGCAATATTTTCGGTCTTGATTTTATTTTCTCGACGTAATTTATTGTCTACAAATTCTAGCACGCCCAGTGGGACAATTTCTACCTCTCATCTCAACTTTTCAATCACCAAAGTATAAGAACATCAAAATGGTTCCAACGAAAATCAACCCCAGATCAACTTCCACCAAGGCTGCTAATTCCAGGTTCTATGCTGATGTGGAAAGCATCCTCGATATTACCTTTGGAAGCTTCGGACCAATTACGAGGAGCAAAGCAAGCTATTTAGGACAACAAGCACTTCAAGTGCCGTCCGCATCAACCCCTGTTTTCGGATCTTCATCTTCAAAAGGAGTAAGATCTTCCACAAACGCAATCGAAGGAGGAATCGATGTTGCTGAAAAGATTAAGAAAACTCTTGCTCTGCTTGACCTCTATGGATCCAATAACTCTGCTAGGAAGGAAGATGATGATGATTCGCGTGATGGGTCCTTCACACTTACACCACATAGCGTGAGAAATTCGAGAATCAATCTATGTGACAATCCATGCTACTCCCCATCATCTACAACAATCATGCAAGCCATGGTGGCAAACACTTCATCCGTGGAAGAGCATTTTTGGCAAACTTGACGGAAACAATCACTGGCTTGACCAAGTGCATGCAAAATCAAGATGCCAGAATTGACAAGCTAACAACATGGTGGGAATCTTGATGGAGGAAGAATCTACCCATGAACCTGGCAAGCTCCGAGAAGTTCCAGAGATTTATTCTCCCCCAAGACGAGTAGGATTCGTTAAGGCTATCCCTGTCTCATATGAAGGGATGATTTCCATTGATCAACTGAAGGAGTTCATTGAAGGAACTATTAAGAATAAGTATGAAGTTGCTGCCAAGTCCTCCCTTATATAGGCAAAGCCGTACTCTGTAAGGATTGATATGTTGAAGATGCCTGCTGGCTATCAACCTCCAAAGTTTCAGCAGTTTGATGGTAAATGCAATCCAAAGCCACATGTGGCGCATTTCGTTGAAATATACAACAATGTTGGTACTTATGGAGATTACCTCGTCAAACAGTTTGTCTGCTCGCAAAAAGAAAATGCTTTTGATTGGTATACAGACCTCGAGGCGGGATCTATTGATAACTAAGATCAACTAGAACAAGAGTTCCTTAATCGCTATTATAGCATAAGGCAAACTGTGAGCATGGTGGAACTCACAAATACTCGTCAACGGAAGGGTTAACCAGTTATCGATTCTATCAATCGTTGGAGGAATGCAAGCCTCAACTGTAAAGACATGCTTAGTGAAGCTTTTGGCATAGAGATGTGCATCCAAGGCATGCATGGGGGATTGTGCCACATCTTGCATGGTATCAAGCCTAGCACATTTGAAGAACTTGCAACTCGTGCCCATGACATGGAATTGAGCATGACCTCCGTTGGAAATGAAAGGCTGCCCATCTATGAACCTCACAAAGGGAACAACAAGAAATAAGTCAAGAAAATTTTGTTAAAGGTCGTGATGGCGCCGGACACCACTGTTAGGCAAGCCAACACTAAATAGTTAATTTGGTTCTCATTAATCATAATTTCCTTAAGTCGAATAATAGATGGTGAACTTCACAAAGTAAATAATAGTGTTTTTAACAAATTTCAATACTGTATAATCCCATACTCACCCCAGAACCTGGTGTCACGAGTGCATGAGCATTTACTAGGAAGTAAAAAAAAACATACAATAACTGCCCGGAATACAAATTGGACAGAACAGAAAATACAAGTACTCAGAAGGAGACTCTGCTGGCTGCGGATCGTCTCATAAGATGCAACCCATCTAAGTCCCCGTATCAATCAAGCCGCTGTGCCCAAAAGGCCGTTGAACATACATGTGCCTGTACTACAAAATGTACAGCAAGTGTAGTATGAGTACAAAGACAACATGTACCCAGTAAGTATCCAGTCTTATCTCGAAGAAGTAGTTACAAGAGGTCTACTGCGACACTTACTATAGCCATCAATAATATAATTAGTAGTGGATTTATTAAAAAAACGACAGTAAACTCAAGGAAATCATGAAGCAAGTAAACAATCCTTTGATAATAAGAGATTTCCAAATTCATATTTCATCATTTATCAATTTATCTCAGACCAGAGAGGCAATATCATTATTTATAAATTTTAAGGCAAGCAATACAAGCATGCACAAATCATGCTGAGGTCGTACGACCCGATCAAAAAAATATTTAAACTGTGCACTGCCAGAGGGTCGAATGGTGCGAACCATATATGCATCTCTTCACCCCGCTCGCGAATTATTCGTGCGACACGATAAAATAATATTTAATCATTTAAATAAAATTCTTTCTTAAATTCTTTTTTTTAAAAGAAAAAGGCAATTCAAATGGAAGCTTTAAATCCTTAGAAATTCTCATCTGAATTCCATTTATCACAAATAGCAAGTATCATCAAATAACGGTGTTCACAAAGCATGGTGTAAACCTAAACTACCCAGACATAACATGAATATTAGCTACGTACAGACTCTCGTCACTTCGTGCGTACGTAGCCCCCACAAATACTCCCATTTTTAATCAAATTCACATATGGGAAAATTTTCCTCTTACAAGGTTAGAAAGGAGACTTACCTCGTCTTAATGCCCACTTTCCAGTCACAATTTCGCTTTAGAGACCCAACTTGGTGTCGTTCAATCCGAAACTAGTCAAACAACGTGCACATAAATTAAAAATACACTCCAATGCTTAAAATTTAACAATTTATAAAAATTCTGAACTTTGTTCGAAAAGTTGGTAGTGGGGCCCACATCTCAGAACCCGATGAAACTCACAAAATCTGACCCCAACCTAGTTGGGTTATTATATTTGACGTCGACAGCTGTACACCAATTGTTAAGGTGTAGTTTGATCGTATCAAATTTTGGCACCGTTGCCGGGGAATACAATTTTGAAATTACTAATTAGTGTGCGCTTTACTTTACGTCTTTTTCTATTCCATTACACTTTGCTTGATTTTCTCGGTGTGTTAGGTAAACATGGACGAGTATGAGGAAGAAGAGAATCATTTTGCAGATATCGAGGAATACATTGAGGATACAAACACCATTGTCCCACCGCGAGTTGATGCTGCTACCTTCAAAGTGGAACATGGTTTAATCATAATTCAAGGCAGAGGGATTATTCAGAAATTCCACTGATGATGATCCAACACAACGTCTTAGAAACTTCTTGGGTGTGTGTGCGATGCACAAGCAACACACTGTGACAGATGATGCTCTGAGAATGCCTGTATTAAAGTACTCATTGGCAGGAGAGGTGCGGAAATGGATCCAAAATCTACCTCCTCACTCCATACAGTCTTGGTCTGAACTCGACCGTGCTTTCTTAGCCAAATGTTTCCCACAAAGAAAGAAGTCCGAGCTCACAGATAAAATTTTCTTCTTCAAGCAACTACCAGGAGAGCACTTACAAGAGGCATGAGATCGTTTCAAGTTATACCTAGTGAGGTCTCCGAATCATGGTTTTCCGGATACAATCTTGTTTGAGAAATTTTACATGGGTTTGGATCCATTGAACCAATCCATAGCCAAAAATGCGGCAGATTGATCTTTCACAGACAAAACATTCGCAAGGATTACACAAATTCTAGACGAGATTACAGAACACAATCAAGCTTGGCACTCGGAAGATACCACTGGTGGAATTGCATAAGATACTCCTTCTCTGATCAACATGATTAAGGAGAACCAAGAGAGAGACCAAGTAATTGTTGGGCTTGCCACCAACATTAATGTGCTAACCAAGATGTTCACGGAAAACCAAACAAAGAAGGTAAATGTTGTGGAAGATATGCAACCATTGTCGAATCAACGGTGCGAGGAAGCAATCTATGTCCATAATTCTCAAGGTGGTTATCGCCAACAAAATCAATGGAGGCCTAACCCGCAAGGGCAAGGCCATCAATAGTGGAATAATGATCAAGGTGGATCAAGTCAAGGTAATTGGAGCAACAACAACAACAACAACAACAACTATGCAAACCGGAGTTCAAACCCTTATGTTCCACCAAAGGGGGAATACTCTAACTCTTCGCATTGTAAGGAAGGTTCTTCAAGTGAATCCAAATTGGAGAGCATGCTTGAAAGAGTATTGCAAAACCAAGAAAAAAGCGACATTTCAATGAAAAACATGGCCAAACTTGCGGGGTCACACACCGCTTCCATACAAAAGCTAGAAATGCAAATGAGAGATTTGTCAAGAGAGAAAAATCCAAAGCTAAAGGGAACACTCCCAAGTGACACAATTGCAAACCCTAAAGGTAATGGGAGTGGTCCAAATTCTTATTGCATGGAAATCACAACGCGAAGCGGGAAGGTACTTCAAGGAGAAAATGAACAAATGGTTGGAGTAGACGATCTTGAGCAAGAGGTTGAGGCACAAGTTGAAGTGCCAATTGTTGTTTAAATTGAAAAGCTCCCAAAAGAAAAGAAAGTCTAAGAAGCAAATCGTGAAGAGGTAAAGGAAAATGTGAAAGAGGCACTGAAAGATCTAGCACCAATTCCTATACCTCCCCCTCCTTTCCCTCAAAGACTTTATAGGAGGGTTGATGATAGAAAACTCGAAAAATTCTATGACATTATCAAGCAATTATCGGTGAACATCCCATTCGTGGAAGCATTCGAGGAGAGGCCGAGTTTTGCTAAATATTTAAAGGACTTGATAACCAAGAAAAGAACCACCAAGAATGAAGTGGTGAATGTGATTCACTAGGTTAGCTCCATTATTTCAACAACCACCATTCAAAAGAAAAAAGACCCGGGAGCCTTCACCATTCCATGCACTATTTGCTTGTGAGATTTTGCAAGGGATCTTTGTGACAATGGTGCTAGAATTAACTTGATGCCTCTTGATATTTACAAGCAAGCAAGGTTAAGCATGCCGAGGCCTACAGGCATGAGGTTGCAAATGGCCGATCGTTCAATCAAAAGACCGGTGGAAATTGTTGATGATGTCCTAGTGAAAGTGGGAAAGTTCCTCCTTTCGGCCGATTTTGTGATCCTTGATTGTGCCGTTGATAAAGAAATCCATATCATCTTGAGGAGGCCATTCCTTGATACCGAAAGAGCACTTATGGAATCGAAGAAAAATGAAATCAAGTTTCGAGTTAATGATGAAGAGGTCACCTTCCAAGCAAGTAAGTGTTTGAAGTTGCCACATGCATATTAAGGCATCTCAGTCATTGATGTTGTTGATGAGGTAGAAGACGCAGTTGAGATGAAGATGGAAGAAGAATGCCTAGGTGAGGCTTTGGCAGCTATATTGGTGAATTTTGATGGTGAATACATGGACTCGGTGAATGCATTATAAGGACGTGGGTCCTACACTTATGCACCAAAGAAGCTCTCTCTTGACTCAGAGAATAGAGCAACTCCCCCGCAAAGCCTTCAATTATTGAGCCGCCACAACTTGAACTCAAGCCATTTCCACCACACTTAAGGTATAAATTTCTTGGCTCTAATGATACTTTACCGGTAATCGTTTCTTTTTTTTTTAATGATGTATAGGTAGATCATTTATTTAATGTCCTGAGGGAACATCGACAAGCCATTGGGTGGACAATAGCGGACATCCCAGGGATTCCCACTGGAATTTGTGAGCATAAAATACAATTGGATCAAGGAAGTAAACCTAGTGTGGAGAATCAAAGAAGGTTAAACCCTTCCATGAAAGATGTGGTTAAGAAAGAAATCATCAAGTGGTTAGATGTCGGGGTAGTCTACCCCATTGCGGATAGCTCTTGGGTGGGCCCGGTGCAATATGTGCCAAAGAAAGGAGGCATGACTGTGATCCAAAATGAGAAAAATGAGCTCATCCCAATAAGGACTGTGACCGGATGGAGAGTTTGCATGGATTATCGGAAGCTCAATAGTGCCACTTGCAAAGACCATTTCCCTATGCCTTTTATTGATCAAATTATTGATCGGCTAGCGGGAAGGTCATTCTATTTCTTCTTGGATGGATATTCTGGATATAACCAAATCAATATCGCATTGGAAAATCAAGAGAAGACAACATTCACATGCCTATATGGGACTTTTGCCTTTAGCCGGATGCCATTTGGGCTATGCAACGCCCCGTCTACCTTTCAACGGTGCATGATGTCAATCTTCTTGGATATGGTGGAAGATTTCCTAGAGGTGTTTATGGATGATTTCTCTGTAGTGGGTGATTCCTTCGAGCATTGTCTTAACAACCTTAGACAAGTGCTCAAAAGATGTGAAGAAACAAACCTTGTGCTAAACTGGGAAAAGTGCCACTTCATGGGGGATGGGGGCATTGTTTTGGGCCACAAAATTTCCAAACAAGGCATACAGGTTGACCGAGCAAAGACTGAAATCATTTCTAAGCTTCCTCCACCCACTTCAGTAAAGGGTGTTTGAAGTTTTTTGGGGCACGCCGACTTCAATAGGCATTTTATCATGGACTTCTCCAAAATTGCAAACCCCATGTGCAAGATCCTTGAAAAAGATGATAAGTTCGTATTTGATGAGAAGTGTCCCAAAGCATTTTAGGAATTGAAAGAAAATCTCATCCCGACACCTATTATTATTATACCGGATTGGTCCTTTCCATTTGAACTCATGTGTGACGCCAGTGGTATAGATATTGGGGCGATGCTTGGTCAATGGCATAACAAAGTCCTTCATCCTGTCTACTATGCAAGCAAGACACTCAATGGTGCTCAAATGAATAATACTGTGACCGAGCAAGAACTTCTTGCCATTGTCTATGCTTTTGAAAATTTTTGGGCCTATTTGTTAGGATCCAAGGTGATAGTCTACACTGATCATGCTGCTCTTCGCTATCTTATGGCGAAGAAGGACGCCAAACCAAGATTGATTCGGTGGGTCCTTTTGTTGCAAGAGTTTGATTTTGAAGTCAAAGATCGAAAAGGAATAGAAAATCAAGTTGCGGATCACCTATCTAGGCTTGAAGAAGCAGGGAGGCCAAAAGAGAACTTTGAAATCAATGATGCTTTTCCAGATGAGCACATATTGGCATTGTCTGACATATTTGCTCCTTGGTATGCCGATATTGCTAACTTCTTGGTTAGCGACCTTCTCCTCGATGGATTGGAAGCTTATCAAAAGAAAAAGTTTTTGCGGGAGTGTAGGCAATACTATTGGGAGGAGCCCTTTGTGTTCCGGAAGACGAGGTAATGCCAATTCTCAAGGCATGTCATGACTCCCTGGTTGGGGGACATCATGGAGGAAACCGGACGTCAACAAAAGTGCTTGAATATGGCTACTATTGTCCATCGATATACCATGACGCAAATCAAAATGGTCAAGGCTTGTGATCAATGTCAAAGGAAAGGATCAATTTCTAAAAGGCATGGGATGCCTATGAATTTTGTAATGGAGGTCGAGATCTTTGATGTGTGGGGGATCGATTTCATGTGTCCCATTGTGAGTTCTTATGGCATGAAACATATATTAGTGGACGTGGACTATGTCTCCAAGTGGGTCGAGGCAATCGCCTTAACCAAAAATGAGGCAAGGAGTGTGACGACATTCTTAAGGAAGAACATATTCACGCGGTTTGGTACTCCTCGGGCCATCCTTAGTGATGGTGGTTCTCATTTTTGCAACAAGGCTTTCATCGGGCTGCTCGAAAAGTATGGCGTAAAGCAGAAGGTGGCCACACCTTATCATCCTCAGTTGAGTGGTCAAGTTGATGTTTCCAACAGGGAGATTAAAAACATCCTAGCAAAAACTGTCAATGCAAACAGGACCGACTGGTCAAGGAAGCTAGATGATGCGTTGTGGGCATATCGAACAACATTTAAGACTCCTATTGGAACCTCACCGTACCGTTTAGTCTTTGGTTAGGCGTGTCATTTTCCCGTGGAGCTTGAACACAAAGCCATGTGGGATCTGAAAAAGTTGAATCTTGACTGGGCCAAAGCTGCTAATCTGAGAATGACACAACTCAACGAGATGGATGAATTCCATTTCCATGCCAATGAGAGTGCTGCCATGTATAAGGAAAGGATGAACTTTGTTTATGACAAGAAGATCCTGAAGCGGGAATTCAAATTTGGTGACTTTGTCTTGCTCTTCAACTCGAGACTCAAGTTATTTCCAGGAAAACTCAAATCCAAATGGTCTGGCCCCTTCAAAGTTGTGAATGTGTCCCCTTACAGTGCTATTGAATTGGAGTCAGAGGACAAAATACAAACTTTCAAAGTAAATGGACAACGGGTTAAGCATTACCTAGGCACAACATGATACAAGCACTTGGTAGAGCAATTCGCTCTCAAATATAGTCCAACCCCCACAACTGAGTAGCCCAAACGGGACCAACATCATCGTGCCGCGATGTTAAATCAAGCACTTCTTGGGAGGCAACCCAAGTGTGGTAACATTTTTTTGTTAGTTTTTCATTTCTGTAGATTTAGTTGTTAGTGTTGAGAAGGTTTACGTGTGTATTAGATTGCAGGTAGCCCAAAATTCCATGAAACATGGTGCAAGGACTGAGGCAAGTAAAGAAAAAGAGAATCAGGGGTTTGCGACAACTATGCGGTCGCATAATGACTTTGCGTACCGCATAGTGGTCGCATACACAGTTAGAGAATTTCAAAATTTAGGTATGCAAAAATGCGGTAATGGTTCAAGTTCTGCGGCCCACATAGAAACTATGTGACCGTAGAATGCATCACAAAATGAAGGTAAGCAACCCAGTTCTAAATTCACCGCATAACACAAATGCTACCGCATAATGTGTTATGCGACCAACTTGCCCACCGCAAAACGTTTAGGTATAACACCCTAACCTTTCGCATACTGTCAATCTCACTCGCACATGAACACTATACAACTCTCAGAAAATCAAACTTACAAAAACAAAAGAAACAAGAGAAAACCCAAAAACATTTGAATTGCGCACAAAGATCACATAACAAGGATCAACATTAAGGAATTCACCTTGCTCATAACTCCGAATCCATATCTATCTTGCTTTGACATATGGTATGTGATTCTTTCCCCTCTTTCTTGTGGTTGCGTTGCATAATGTCCATTACTTCCACTCCATCTCCCATTTCTGTTCTCAAACTTATGCAGTGGGAATCTTTGTGGGTTAATTTTTGCCTTAGAGTGATAGGAGCTGTGTAGGCGAGAGGCTTGACCATTGTTGACTGAGGAAGATGATCTTTGCGGCCCGCATAATTGGTTTGCGGTCCGCAAAGTCGTTGCAAACAAAACCCTAGGTGTCCTAGTCAATTGCAATTATGAGATAGATTAAGCGGTCGCAAAGTTGTTTTGTGGACCCCATAGTTGCCGCAAACACAATTAGATCAACTGCTTTCTTGTGAGCAAATATGCGATCGTTTTGCGGCCGCATAACCCATTTTGCAGTGGTGTTTGCGATCGCATAATTCCTTACTTATTGGGTGTGAAATTCTGCAATGGGTTTGCGGTTCGTAAAGTGGATATGCGACTGCATAACCCATCGCATAAGTTGTTTGTTTCTATTATTTTCCCTCCACATGAATTTTATGCTATGCCCACCACTCACACGCTGTTTCATTGCAAGAATGGCACCAAATAAATCTCTTGCAACACGATCACCACCCGTTCGTGGAAAGAAAAGAGGTGCTCTGAGCCAACAAAACAACAGTCCAAATGTCCACGGCCGGAAACAACCCGCAACACTTCTGAGCACTCCTCCCAGTCTGAAGAGGAGGAGGCACAGACTGACATCATGCCAACCGTTGACCTACAAGCTGAATCACGACGGAAGAGCGGGGAAGATTTGAGATTTGGGGTCTAAGGCTCATGGAACCTATACAAAGAGGGGATAAAAAAGAGCAAAATTCTTTAGGAAAAGCAGTTAAGCCGAAATGGTCTGAAAGAGAACTACCCTCACATAATCGAAAACATTCAGAAGAGGAAACATGAGTCCTTCACTGAAGCCATAAATGATCACAATGAAAAAATTGTGAGGGAGTTCTATGCTTCTTATGCTGCCTCAAGAAATGTTGAGCAAAGGAGGAACATGATATTTCTAGAATCTGTCCTAGTTCGAGGGGTTCAAGTACTCTGTCACGCAGGCACCATTAATGACATATTCTTTGAGGACCGATCATCAGGAACAACTGAGTATGATGAAAAAGTTACCAACAAAGATAACTAGCGTGCCTGGATTGCATCTGTCATAGCGAAGGGGACCCCCTCCTGAATTGACCCGCGCCACAAGATTTAAAAACGGGATCTCGCCCAAGAGGCCCGATATTGACTCAGCTTTGTTTGCTCCCGTCTGATGCTGACTGGGAATAAAACTGACATCAACATTGAAAAGTCACTCATCATTGCATGCATCATGTCAGGCATAAAGATTGATGTGAGACACATTATTTTAAAGGAGATGGGGTTCAGAGCGAACCAAAAACAAACCTCTCTTCCTTTCCCGTGTTTGATCACGGCCCTTTGTAAGGCTGCAAGCGTTCCCCCTGTCCCAATGCATGATCGTATTGAGAAATCTCTTCAGGATATTGACATCACTCGGGTAAGTGATGCGGTAGATAAGGAGATGGACATCCAGTTTGAGACCTCACTCCCTCATGCATAAGACTCATCAACACCTGCACCTGCTCCCCCATCACTGCCTGAAACTCCTGCTGCTCCAACTGCCTCCTCAGCCACTCCTCAGCCAAGCTGTGCACAACCACTTGTTTCCTTGCTAGATCTCTCAAAGATGGGTCTACTAGCCCATCATGCCAATACCAAGGTATACCAGCTTACAAAGGAACTCCCAAATCTCTTCCGGCAAGCATTGGCCCCCATCCATGCCTCAATGAGTGCTCTTCAACACCAACATAAATCATATGAAGATCGCCTTACGAACTTTGATGTGCGACTTGAAAAGGTCGAGCTTAGCGATGCTGTAGATATGCCACAACTTAGGAAAGATGTTAATGAGCTGAAATCAGAGCGGCACAAGTTGCAGAACTTGGAATCCGATTTGACTTTGCTCCATCCGGAGGGCGGTGAGCAGGGTACATGCACCTCCATTCCGGGCTTAGATTTGGACTTCTCAAACATCATGACAGCCCCGGAGGCATATAGTAATGAGACTTCAAAGGCTCTAACTTCCATTGTCCACATTGACACTCCTTCAGAGGAGGGTTCTGGAGAGTTGGAAGGAGAATCCGATGACGGAGAGGCTAAAGATGAGGAAAGCGATGAGGAAGCATTGGTAGAAAGGACCGAGGATCAAAGGGTCAACAAGGGTAAGCAAGTGATTGCTTCTATAGAGGCTCAAGATGAAGAGGTTGTAGACGTGCAGACTGCAATTGCGCATTCACTTGTTGACATGGTCGCCAAGGCACATCCAGCAATCCCACAGGCATCACTGGGAGAGTCCAACAGCTCCTAAATTTTTTGCTTCAGCCTCACAGCAGGTGGAGCTTCCCGCTCCAGCCTCAGAGACCACCACCACACAGTCTGAGGCTTCGCTTCCTAGTGCCACAATGCTAGGAGTTGACCCCATAGCTGCCCAGCATGCTCCAGCCCCTCCGAGCGCCTAGTGCGCCCCAAGAAGCCCCTAAACTTTTCTTTTCAATTTTTATGCATTGGGGACAATGCATGCTTTTCGGTTGGGGGTGGGGTAGTCATATTTTGTGTAAATAGTTGTATGAAAAATTGTGCATAAACCCTTTTTCTTTAATAATATAGATTGGTAGCTCGCAATGAATTCCCCTTGGTTTATCTTCGCCGCGTTCTTTTCCAAGGGTGTAATAGTAGAACCATGGCAGTAGCATGGAACGTTTTGACTTGTTTGGTGTGATTGTCTAGTTTCAAGCATGTAAGGAAATTTTTGTGAATAAATTGTACCCTTCTTTTGTATATATATATAATTTTTTTTTATATATATGGTTAGTCATTCTTGTGAACTTGAGGCTCGCTCCTTGAATTTATGTTTACTCAGAATCTTACATATCATGTGATAATAGCTTTGAGTTGCCTTGCATTCACTTGAGGGCAGAAACTATGTTGAGTCAAACAGTTCATGCGTCGTGAGTGAGTGAGGATTTGTGTAAATAATGCGCATGCTTAGCTTGTGCTAGAACTTTCTCGGTTGGTTTCTTTGTGCAAATCTCAGGCTAATGGTTTGGTGCTGCGATGATCTTAGGCTATCTTTGTGACTGCTAGCTAATTTTGACCAAAAATTGACCTTCCTAGTACATAAATTACCCTAGTTACCCCCGTTGATCCTTTAACCTTTTCTTTGGCTACCACATTATAAACCTTTTCCCCATTGTGAAATAATTCCTTCTTTTTAACCTAACCCTCCTTGAACGAGTAAGAATAAGGCTAAAAGCCTAAGTTGGGGGTGCCGGTACAAAGTGGAAATTGGAAAGGTTGAACACTGTGTGTAGAAGAAAAAAAAAATGGTTCCTCAAAGTTGTATATATATGAAGAAACTCAAGCTTCAAAAAGAAATTATTATAAATAAAAAAAGAAAAAAAAGAGTGGAGTCTTGTAGAAATTGAAGAAACACTTTGAGGTGGTTCGATGTCGGTAACTCGAGGTCAATAAGTGCTATGTAGTAAAGAAGAAAAGTATATGTAGAGTTCAAGGAGTGATAGCCACTACATTCCCAAATATTCATCCAACCCGTCCTGAAGCCTACATTACAACCCGTGAAAATCCTAGGTGATCTATAGCCAGTCATTCATGAGATAGCAACAATTTAAAATAAGGGCAAGCATATGGACTGATACTTGTAACATGTAGCTTTCGTTCCGAGTGAAAGAGTGTTTGATTGCATCCCTTGTAAATGTATGTGATTTGGGGATTTTCTTTGTTGTGAGCGTGCATGAATTGCAAGATTTAGCAGAAGTTAGGTTCTTAAAGTAGAATATAAGTGCACTTAGCTGTGAGTAGAATTTTGTCAGTTTGGTCGAGGCTCAAAGTTCACAAGCTGATTGGTCGCATTGTTAAGTGATATTTGTCTTCCATGAAGGGTAAATAAAAGTTACATGCTTGTTAACTGACAGTTAAAACCATCTACATTCACTACTTTTTCCTGACTTGTCGGTAAGAGTTTAGGATAGGATAATTTTTGTTCTGGTTGCTTAAGGAAAAGCAAAAGTTTAAGTTGGAGGTGTTGATGTGCCGTAGAATTTTGGCACATTTGATACCAATTACATAGATTTTAGTTCATCTTTCAATGCATTTTTAGTTGATTCTTATGAAGTTTTGGTGTTTTGCAGTGCATGAGGCTTGAGGACCCAAAAACATGGAAAAGAAGTCAAAAAGCCACAAAAGGACAGAAATGTTGCAACTATGCGATCGCAGAAAGCATATGCGGACCCCATAACCATCGCATACTGAAGCAGACTCATGGGAACTGAAGAGGAGAAAATGCGATCCATTATGCGGTCGCATAACGCTTATACAGACCGCATAATTGAATCAAGAGAGCTGAGAAGCACTTCTGCGGAGGAAAATGTGGTCGCATAATGGATATGCAGATCGCATAATTGAAATGCGATCAATTGGTGGGTTTGGAGAATTGAGATTATGCGATGCTTTAGGAAGATATGCGGACCACATACGTGATCTGGGACCAGTATGCGGTCGCACAAGTGCTCTGCAGGGACATTTTGGTCCGATTTTGACACCAACTTTTAGCCCACTATAAATAGATTTACTAGGGCTTTTTGGGTCATCTTGTTTGAAAAAGAGGCTACATTGAAGGCATTGAATACTCCATTATTTTGGAAGTTTTTGCATAGAGATTCTTGCACTTTTGTAAGCTTTATGACTTTAATTATTATTTTGTCTTTGTATTTTAGTATGAGTGGCTAGTCTTAAATACTAAGGTTGTGGACCCTAAATGAGTGTAATGTTAATGAGTGTTTACCATTGAATATATATATAATGGTTGGTTGATATTTATTCATTTATCATGCTTCATTTATTTTTGGTGGTTGCAAACATTAACAAATTCCATTTTACTCTTTCTTTACTTGGAAAAGTGGGTTAGGGTTTGGTGAATTGAATATCAATAACTCAAGGCTTTAAACCTCGTTTAATAGAATCGCTTAGGAGTAAGTGGGTTTTATTTGGCATAAATTAGTTATTCTTAATTGCAACTCTTATATATTTGAAAAAATCATAAAGAGAAAACACTACTCAACTATTGGGAAATATTGAGTAGTCACTTAGAAACCATTTGCATATCAAAGGACCTTCCATTAGAAATATATCATATTAACACCGATCGTATTAATTTCCATTGAAGGGGACACAACATTGGTTTCCTTAATCAAATTAATTACATTCTCACAATACAATAGTCTTCTTTACCACACATAATTACAACATTCTTTTTAGCAACAGAATAGAACTACGATTTAAGTCAAGTTTCACACTACTCAAGTAATCTTTTCACATCTATTCCCTGTGGGATTCGACCCCAACCTAGTTGGGTAATTATATTTGACATCGACCGCTTTACACCATTTGTTAAGGTGTAATTTGAGCGTATCACGTACGCTACAAAACTCAAGCACAACTAAGGTGAGATATATGATCTCAATATCGAGAGCTATCCTGCTCAAATAATACCATAGCTACGCGGAACCTTAACACATATAAAATTTATCAAGCCGTTCCACAACTCCCATAGCATAATATAGTATTACATGAAATAGCTGATGACGAAACAACATCCAACATCCGAATACTCCTCCATAAGGAGCGCTATGCTGAAATGAATACATCCGACCTGATATAGAGCCCACGTTCACATTTAGATCCATCCACATACCTCAAGTCAATTCTGATCATACCGCACTAGGCTAGTAACCTTTCAAGGATCCGCAATAACCCTTCTTCACATGACACACAAGGAAATCCGTCGATCCGGAACAAACTTCCACAGTACACAACCAAATGAACCGAGCGCCCTTCAGGCATAAATTCTCGAATGAGCGATATCACCACAATCTTCATACTTGGTTTCAATATTCACTCAATCAAGTGACTATATGCCACTCTTATACAATCTTTCAGTGTTATATGCTCCCATGACCTTATGCACCGATTAACAAGTCTGCACCTCCATACCACCGGCCATACTAATGCTGTAAAGCGAATCCAGGATCCACATATCAATACACGAAGCCTCTGACACATGACACCGATCTTTGGTGATGCATAAGACAATACCCATTCACTCTAATCATCTGAATCCCTTTCCCTACCCGTCCGAGATGGTGACATTCTTGTCAACACCAAACTGCAACATTGATCCTTAACGTCCAAATCCCATGCTACTCGATGCACTTAATCATGCCAATGCGC
Source organism: Nicotiana undulata (assembly GCA_005239495.1). Lineage (NCBI taxonomy): Eukaryota > Viridiplantae > Streptophyta > Magnoliopsida > Solanales > Solanaceae > Nicotiana > Nicotiana undulata. The sequence goes on along the minus strand of ML266374.1, from coordinate 35,657 downwards.
AAGAGTCTAGAGTTGCATCATAACTCCTGAACCACTAGTAGGGAAAACACTTCATCATATAAAAACCTTTTACATAACGCATTTTAAGAGAACCATGGAAATACGTGACTGAATTCTCATATCTGTAGAAAATACCGACCTCAAGTAATGGTCTAAACCACCATAACTCTTCCGGGATCCATCTACACATAACATGCCATAATACTCAAACGCCTCCAAATAAAATCAATTACGGTGGCCGTCAAGCTCACGTACCACCACAAAGCACATGTGTAACTCAGCACGCTGAAGGAACTGATCATTGCCACCATTATGCCAATACAACTATTGCTAACCGATCCGACTTCTTCTAATTTACTCTAGAGTTTCCTTAGGAATAATAATAACTCCATTCAACACAAAACAACTCAATCCGCACTCATCTTGAGTAGCCTTGCATCACGAGACCATCCCGTCTCAAATTCCACGAACCATCTCATACCCTCCTTGTGCGCATGTCCGCATCCTCCACTGATACACCCATTCTGATAATTCATCTACGAATCCGAAGTCATTTCCTCTCATTCCTCCAAATGCTACAGTGCAAGATGAGGAGATCATAGAACATCCCAAGTCTCTTTTCATAATCCGCTGCAAAAGATCGATTCATAACCATACTGTGGGCTTGAAATCCTTAGGCACCTCATTTTAACCATTGAATTCGCTAGGACCGTCGTTGAGAGTCACCCACTATGGCTTGGTCCTGAATATAATCAACTCCAAGGATCTTCTAGCACATTAACACCCTCTCAACGAAGAACCCGACCGAATCACTTTCCTTGCAACTCACTTCTACACGAAGCATAATTCATGAGTCTTCCGAAAGCCTGAACATGAATCGATTATTCCAATTACAGAATACATTCTTCAATACCGTTGATGTTCTCTTTCCTTAGTCACAGTAACCCATCATTATGCCGATAAACAGAAACCTCATAAGTAGATAACCATACAATCCAATCATAGGCGGTGGGGCTCTCCCACTTATGTCACGCCCCGAAATCCCACCCTTCAGGCCGTGACCGTGTCTAACGTTGAACCCGCTAGACCATCCAACGTATACAATTTCATTAACGTGCTAACATTGAAATACAGAATTAAGTAAAGCATCTAATATTCCTTTTTCAAATGCGGAAGCAGATAAATTCTGAATAGCTTAAAACACCAATAACACGATTCGTTTACAATATCCCAGCACCCGGAGTCACTAACTCACGAACTGACTAAGAGGTTACTAAATACAAAGTCTGAAGAAATAATGCATAAACTGTCTTAGAACTAAGAAAATAAGACAGAATAGGAAGAAAAGGATAGAGGAGACGCCAAGGCCCACGAACATCTGCGGGTCTACCTTGTAATCTTCGAAGTGGACTGAAGGATGCTCCCTCAATCAGTGTCCACCGGGTCCGGCTGCGGGATCTGCACAACATAGAGAAGTGCAGGTGTAGCATCAGTACAACCGACCCCATGTATTGAGAAAGTGCCGAGCCTAACCCCGGACGAAGTAGTGGCGAGGCTAGACACGACGACGATAATCTACCTGTACAGTTCTACCAAAAATATAGCAAGGAAGTGACACTTATTTAACAGTTAAGCAAGGGATACGAGGACAAGTAAGGGGGAAACAGGTAATTAGCAAAATGAGATGTTGAATACAATAAATAAATAGATAAATGAATGGCACTACATCACTCTTCGTGCTTTACTCTCGTTCTCACTATGCAACAGGTAAATATATATGAAATGTTTGCAATAATAAATGAAATTAATGGCCCGGCATCACCCTTCGTGCTTTACTCTCGTTCTCACTATGCAACAGGTAAATATATATGAAATGTTTGCAATAATAAATGAAATTAATGGCCCGGCATCACCCTTCGTGCTTTACTCTCGTTCTCACTATGCAACAGGTAAATATATATGAAATGTTTGCAATAATAAATGAAATTAATGGCCCGGCATCACCCTTCGTGCTTTACTCTCTTCCTCACATTGCAATAAATAAATAATGAGTGATATGAATGGATGGCGCGGCATCACCCTTCGTGCTTTACTCTCTTCCTCACATTGCGATAAATAAATAATGAATGATATGAATGAATGGCACGGCATCACCCTTCGTGCTTTACTCTCTTCCTCACATTGCAATAAATAAATAATGAATGATATGAATGAATGGAACGGCATCACCCTTCGTGCTTTACTCTCTTCTTCACCCAAGTAATGTCAACAACAAATCACAAACTTGGCAAGGAAATCAATTACTGGAATTCAATTCACAACCACCCGATACAGGGAATAACAACCAAAGTCAAACACATTTGCCCGACAAGGGTCTCGACTATAACCAATTCCTTACGAGGACACATCTTCCCAAAAGAGCTACTTCATAACACGATAATCATTGAGGCAATAACAAGGAATTAAGCAAGACGGACTCACGGGCATACTTTGACACACAATGCATAGGTACTCGTCACCTTACCTATGCATTGAACATGATAAACACATAACACATAGGGCGCAATACCTATTCCCTCACCAAAGTTAGGCAAGACACTTACCTCGGTCCAAAAATGATATTCAAGCCTCTAATACCGCCTTCCCTCTCGAATCCGACTCCGAGACGATAATATCTAATCATAATCAATTTAATAATATCAATATTGGCTCATTAATACAACCCCATAGCCTAAATATACAATTCCTAGCATTCTTCCAAAACTTCCAAAATTCGACCTCGGGCTCGCTTTGTCCAAGCACAAGGCTCGGACCAAAACCCAATTACCCATACCCCACGAGTTTAAATATATAATTTGTTTTGAAATCCAACCTCAAATTGAGGTTGAATTACCCAAATTTTCCAAAAACCTAACTCTACCCAAAACCCCTAATTTCTACTTTGATTTTTGGATTTTAGGCCTAGATTCTAGTGATTACGGAAGAGAAGTGGAAGAAATTGGTGTTAGAAGCACTTACCCAAAAGGTTATGGAGGTAGAATAGCTTGGGGGGTCGTCAATGGGGTCTTGGAGAAGAAGGAATTGATGAAGAAGTGGAAATCCCGAAATAACATTCTGTTTTGACTTAAGGAAATAACTGGGCGATTTTGTTCTCTGCGATCGCGGAAGAAGGGCTGCGATCGCAGAGCTATAGGAATCCATACTATGCGACCGCAGACGGAAGGTCGCGATCGTGGAAGGTCAACTCCACAGACCTCTGCGATCGCGGAGGAAAAGGCGCTACCGCAGAGAAGAACCACCTCGCCCCCACCCAGTTCCCCTGATACACTACGCGATCGCGAAGAAGGAATGTGATCGCAGAACATCTGGGCTCCCTACACTGCGATCGCGGACCCATCCATGTGATCGCACAGGACATCAGACCCCCTCCCCTCACTCAACTCTATGCGATCGCGGAGCTAGACCTGCGATCGCACTGAACAACAACAGACACCAGATATGGACTTCTACACCAGAAATTCTAGGTCCTTTTTCCACCCCGTTAGCTACCCGAAACTCACCCGAGCCCTCGGAGACTCAAAACCAAAAACACACACGACTCTCAAATCATCCTACAGACTTATTCAAGCTTTCAAATCACCAAAATATCATCAAAATCAATGTATTAAACCCCAAAACTCATAGAATTTTCCTAAATTTTCATAAGGCTTAATTATTACAATTTTGATCCGAATCACGTCATTTCAAGTCCGTTTTACACCAAACTTTACAGATAAGTCACATAACATATATTAAACCTGTTTCGGGCTCTGGAACCATAATACGGGCCCGGTAACACAGTTTTCACATCAATCATTATTTTCAAAAACCTTTATTATTTCCAAAAAACAATTTTCTTTAAAAATTTATTTCTCGGGCTTGGGACCTCAGAATTTGATTCCGGGCATACACCCGAGTCCCATATTTTCCTACGGACCCTACGGGATCGTCAAATCACGGGTCCGAGTCCGTTTATAAAAATGTTGACCAAACTCAACTCTATTCCATTAATTATTATAAAATTCCATTTTCATCAAGTTCTCACATAAAAGCTTCCCGGCTACCTGCCCGGGATGCGCACGCATATCGAGGTGAGATTAACGGAGGTTTTCAGGGCCTCGGAATACATATTTAGCCAAATATACACATGATGACCTTTTGGGTCATCACAACATAGCTTGAAGCCACCTATTACATAACTCTGGAATCCACCGAGATTCCTAATCCACCGAGATTCCTTATCCCCCATTGACAACATAGCTTGAAGCCACCTATTACATAACTCTGGAATCCACCGAGATTCCTTATCCCCCATTGACATGTTCTTGCACAATCAACTTGTTACGCCCCACAATATTGCGATGATGTTACGCCTTGCAGTATTACAATACGATGATGTTACGCTTCACAGTATTGAATTACGACAATGTTGTACCCTGTAGTATTGTACGTTGAATTTGTCGTAAGTTAATTGACATCAGTCCAAGGAAAAAATTATTTGGAGATTATAAGGATTATGCTATTTCAAACAAGTGATGAGAAAATTCGTGAAGGTGAGAGGTAAATCAAGTCATAGAAAATGAATTTTTGTCCAAGTTTGACATGTTGGGATAAAATATGGCCCGAGCTAAAATACACGATATTTATGGACTAGTACCATACAAGGTACCATATGACCATGATAGTTTGATGTATAAAGTATTTAAAAATAAGTAGAATTTTAAGTAATTTGAGATAATTCTTAATTATGCGGGTAATTGTTTAATTATTGGGTAATGAAATATTACCCAATTAATTAAAGAACTATTTGGATAAAGATGGAAAAGGCCAACGTGGCAACAAGCCACTCTTTAACCAAATGACTCTTGAACAATTTTGATTAGTTGGCAACTAATGTGTTAGTTACACATTCATTTCATTTCAAATCTTTTCCATATCAAATACTACAATCAGAAGTGGTGGTGGTGGGGTGGGGTGTGGGGTGGGGAGGGGGAGCGTTAGCCATTCTCATAAGCTTTCAATACATTTCATTTTAAAAACACTTCATTATATTTTATATACTAAAGTACTACAATCAAAAACATGAACAATTCTTACAAATTTGGTTTCATAGACATTGCAAGTTTGATTTCTTCCTAATACGAATTCAAGACATGTCCAAACCAGACACTACAACTCCTTCCATCAAGTTTTTAACAAAATTCGTGCAACAAAACAATTCCGACGAAATTTCTTAGCAGATTAGCAACGTGAGATTTTGTGATTCTAAGAAAGTACGGTGTAACCTTTTCCAAGAATATCATACGGATATTTCCCTACTCCAGGTATGTTAAGACTAAGCCATTCCTTCATTTAGCATGATCTATACGATACAACGAAACAAGAAAATGCAGAACTTCCATAAATGACTCTATTCATAGAAATGCTAGAAATTAAAGTATTTTTCCTTATCAAGACTTTATATTCAATTGAGTATTTTCTTCTTCCTGTCAAGAGAGAAGAGAGTTTATATATACAGTATCACAGTATTTTCATTACCATTGAGCTATAATCGATGGGCAGGCCGCTATTGGGCAACCTCTGATAAGATGGTAAGTTATACACCGAGCCTACTGTGGCCGAGCGCCTATGAGCGAGCCCAATTGGTCGAGACACAAAGCCTAGTATGGACGAACGCCTATGAGAGAGCCTACTACGGCAGAGCAGTTATATATATATATATATATATATACATACAGAGCCTTATAGGGCCGGACATCTATTTTACTTACTATATTGAGGGAGTTGAGTCAGTATCAGCAGGTAAGCATATCTTCATATTATCTTTGATTTCCAGTTGCTTTCACTTATTATATTATCCGTCAGTTTTAGCTTTCAGTATATTGCCTTACATACTCGGTACATTATTTCATATTGACGTCCCTTTTCTGGGGGCGCTGCATTTCATGCGTGTAGGTTCAGACAGACAGACTGGTAGACCTCCTCATTAAGTGTTGCCCGAGTTCAGCTTGATCGGTAAGCTCCATGCTTTTCGGAGTTGCCGGGTCTAGAGCTTTACACACATCTTGTGTATATATGTATATATGTTATGAGTAGGTCAAGGAGCTGTTCTGATCACACTATATCCACCAGTAGAGGCTTGTAGACATATCCTGTCAGTTAGTGCAGTATATTGGGCTAGTAGGCTTTATAAGAATATTTTGTTGGTTTATCAGCTGTAGTAGTTATGACGGCCTTGTCGGCCCAGCTTTATATTGATATTTAGTCAGCATTCGCAGTTGTCTTGCAATATGGACCATGGCCAAAGTATGACATCACATGTTCAGAGTTCCTTAGTCACAAGTTGGTACACAAGGTTAGGTGAGGCACCGGGTGCCGGTCTCGCCCCCCAGGTTCGGGGCGTGACACAACTCGCAAAATTTCTCGAAATCCTTCTATTAGCATTTCATGAACACTCTGAATCACTAACCACCTTTACATATTCGACCTATTACCATATAGCCAATAGAATTCTTCGTAGAAGCTTCTTTAACCACACGACCGCTGACCTACCCACAAGAGATAATCCACCTATGGAAATTACATGCCGACATCTTGAGCCCGTGCTCATTCACGGGCTGTACAAGTCCGTTCACTCCTCATGGACATCAACTAAAGGTGCGACAATACATTCCAATCCAAAGTCATGTTTTATATTTCTTCATATAAAGAAACTCCTTTATGTCGTATCAAATCTCCCGCCGTATAATAGCCAATGTTCCAAATTGAGTCTGTAGACCTAGTCACTGTCCACCATGAATCCCAAATCTCTATACACTTTTCCCAAGGCATGTAGTCACCCTACCAAAGAACCCATATGCTACTCCGCCACTCTCCCACTTTGGTCAAACTCATCCACTAAATAACTACTCGACTCCTGCTTCTCACACTTGGCCTTCTAGAATTTTAACCACCACAAGACACCTCCCAAATGTCCTTCCTCATCCTTCGCCGCCTAGTTGTTTGCTTATGTCAAAATCTATCTATGTAGCAGTTGACCTAATAAATCGCTACTAACTTCAAACCTTTCTGAGAATCATCTTCCTCAAGCCATCAACACTAGGAACACTGATTCGATTCTGAACCTACGCACACCACGATATCTGATAGCCGCTTCTCCGTCACTATTTCACGCTACTCTGCCCCATAGGAGAATTGAAGAAAACCATAACACTGACGAACTTAACGTGTTGAACAAGGACAATGACACCACATAACAAATGAAAATTCCACCACGCTCAAAAATACCAAGTCTCGTTACTCCATCAACCCAAACCTGAACACATATAGACCGATTGCCTTTCCTCTGCTAGAAATAAAATACCGAACCTCTGAATCATGCACTGAGAAATCCTCCTTTCAAGTCATTCCCTGCCCCGACACAGAGGCCAGCCTCTTACTATCACATCAATACTATGCGATAACAACTCATGATCATCACAACAACCTGTGCATAACCTCAAAGATATTAGAAGTATAACTATTGAGCTGAAATGATAGAATATCCTTCCACAAGGCGACGACAATAGCCCAATCAACTACGCAGGGAGTAACATCCCCCACCGCATCTGTAGTACCATTACAATTCCTCAAATTCTTGATTGATAGAAAACACTTCTCATCGCATAAGATGGAATAGGAAGAAAATAAGGCATAAGCCTCAAAGGAATCAAATCACACGATGAGGGATCAAGAAGGGAAGTTCTCCTAACAGCCCTGTAGCCTCTCGAAGATAAGTACAGGCGTCTCTGTACCGATCCGCAAGACTCTACTAGACTTGCTCATGACTCGTGAGACCTAAGTGAACCTAGTGCTCTTATACCATTTTGTCACGATCCAAAATTTTGTTAAAGGTCGTGATGGTGCCGGACACCACTGTCGGTAAACCCCGCTCGTGAATCATTCATGGCGATGCGGTCAAATATAAATCTAATCATTTAAATCAAATTCTTTCTTAAATTCTTTTCTTTAAAAGAAAAGGCAATTCAACTGGAAGCTTGAAATCCTTAGAAATTCTCAACTTAAATCCATTTATCACAAATAGCAAGTATTATCATGTAACGGTGTTCACTAAGCATGGTGTAAGCCTAAACTACCCGGACATAACAGGAATAGTAGCCACGTACGGTTTATTGTCACTTCGTGCATACGTAGCCCCCACAAATACTCCCATTTTTAATCAAATTCACCTTTGAGAAAATTTCCCTCTTACAAGGTTAGAAAGGAGACTTACCTTGTCTTAAAGCCCACTTTCCGGTCACAATTTCACTTTAAAGCCCCAACTTGGTGTTGTTCAATCCGAAACTAGTCAAACAACGTGCAAATTAATTAAAAATATACTCCAATGCTTGGAATTTAACAATTTATTAAAATTCTCAACTCCGCTCGGAAAGTTGGCAGTGGGGCCCATGTCTCGGAACCGATGAAACTCACAAAATCCGACTATCCATTCCGATACAAGTTCAACCATACCAATTTTATCAAATTCCGATAACAACTTGACCTCCAAATCTTAAATTTTTGTTCTTGAAAAGTTTTGCAAAAATCTTAATTTCTTCCATTTAGATCCTAAACAAATGATGAATATAATCATATAATCATGAAGTATAATTACTTTATGATATAGAACACTTACCCCAATCCATATGGTGAAAATCGCCTAAAAATCGCTTCAATCTGAGCTCCATAACTCCAAATATGTTAAAAATGGCCAAAACCTTGAAATATAGCTTATGCCCCAGGTATTTACTCATTGTGATCGCGGAAAATGTTACACGATTAGGAAGCACAACTTTTCTTGGTCCAAAATTTGCCCTTCATGATCGTGGTAAAAGCTTCGCGATCGCAGAGAACAAGTGCCCAGCTCTTCCAGATAGCCTATAGTATAATAGTCATAACGTTTTGTACAAAACTTAAAATTGCAAATGGTTTGACTTTTTAAAAAATAGACACCAAGATCTACAACTTTCATACTTTCCTCATCTCCCAATTCCTCATAGGTTACGAGATATAAGCTGCCAAAGTCAGCCCTGTGCAACATAATGCGATTTCCAAACTCTTCCTGGACAGGCTGTAGTGTATCAACCATAACTCTTCGGACACAACTCCAATGCCAAATGGTTTGATTTTATGAAAAGTAGACATAGAGAGCTACAACTTTAATTTTTGGATCATCTTCAAATGCTTTATAAATTGAGATATATATGCTTCCAAAGTTGGGTCAGTGCAACAAAATATTTCCTCTATGCGATCGCGAAGCACTGACCAATTTCTCCCATTTTACTCATCGTGATCGCATCCAAATCCCTGCAATCGCATGGCACACAGCTGTAGCCAAAGAGCAACAACTAAAAATGGCTTAGAAATGGTCTAAAACCACCCCGAAACTCATCCGAGCTCCTCGGGACCCCGTCCGAACATACCAACAAGTCTCAAAACATATCACAGACTTAGTCGAGGCCTCAAATCACATGAAACAACGCTAAAAACATGAATCACACCCCAATTTGAGTCTAATGAGATTAAGAACAATTTCTACATTCAATGCCGAAACCTATCAAATCACGTCCGATTGACATCAAATTTTGCACACATGTCACATTCGACATTATAGACCTACTCCAACTTCCAGAATTGTCCGACCCTGATATCAAAAAGTCTACTCCCGGTCAAACTTCTCAAAACCTTCAAATTTATAACATTCACCAAATGACCTCGAAATGACCTACGAACCTCAAATTCCACTTCGGAACGAGCTCCCAATACCAAAATCACCATACAGAGCTATTCCCATACTCGGAATCCCAAGCGGATTATGAAATTCTTTTAAAATGCCAACTTCCTAGGCGTCAAAATGCTCCCAAGTCATCCAAAACCCGATCCGTACATACGCCCAAGTTCAAAATCATCATACAAACCTGTTAGAACCTTCAAATCCTGATTGTGAGGTCGTTTACTCAAAAATCACTCTTTAGTCAATTCTTCTAACTTAGAGCTTCCGAAATGAGAATTTTCTTTCCAAATTAACTCCAAACTTCCCGTAATTCAATTCTGACCACGCATGCAAGTCATAATACCCGAAGTGAAGCTACTCATGGCCTCAATCTGCCGAACGACGAGCTAGAGCTCAAAACGACCGATCGGGTCATTACAGTATCAAGCCTAGCACATTTGAAGAACTTGCAACTCGTGCCCATGACATGGAATTGAGCATGGACTCCGCTGGAAATGAAAGGATGCCCATCTATGAACCTCACAAAGGAAAAAACAAGAAATAATTAAGGAAATGGGGCAAACTCGTACCCAAGTATGAAAGCAAAGAAGCTATGAATGTCAACACATCACCTATGAAGTTCACGACGAAGTTGAGAAAGAAGCAGAGTATGAAATCCACTTCTTTTCAAAGATATGCCAAGTGGAAAGTTGACTCTAAAATAAATGCAAGAGAAAGAGTACCCATTGCTGGATTCTGATGTGTCATCAATTTTCGAAGAACTCCTCGAGTTAAATCTCTATGAGCTTCCGGAGATGAAGCAACCAAATGAAGCTAGGAAAACTGATGACCCAAATTACTGCAAATATCATCGACTTGTGAGCCAACCTTTGGAGAAGTGCTTTGTCTTCAAGGGCAAAGTTTTGGACTTGGCTCGTGAAAAGAGGATCGTGCTTGAAGATGAGAAAGCAAGCATAAACAAAATCTCTATCACGTTTGGCCCATTCAGTCCAGATGAATTATGTAGTTTTTTAAGAATGTAAAGATAAAGAATTATTGGAGAAAAACAAGGTTGATTTTGATAAGCTTGATGATGATGAAGGTTGGATGTTGGTGACTCGTCGAAGGTGCCACAGAAGGAGCCCACGAAAAGAATCAATAGAACAACCAATAAGGAAAATGATGGTAAAAGGACCAAGAAAACAGAATCCAGTTAAGCGTTTGAAGAAAGCAAAAGTGGAGGTGCACCACCCTCAAAAGCCACGACATCTAGTGACCTTGAAGGATTTCTTGCCATGTTTAGATTTCCCGTGACGGTATTGAGGCCTCTTGTTGCAATGCTGATAAAGGTGAAGAAAAGAGTGATGACCTACTATTGGCACCATCTTTAAAAAATCCCACGAGTCTATTCCTCAAGAAGTTAACACGTGCGAGGAAAAAGTCACGTTCACAAATGACGATCTTCTGCGAGGTGACCTCTTTATAACCTCCCGTTGTACCTAATTGGCTATGCGCATGATGAAAAGGTAAATCGAATTTTGGTTGATGGAGGGTCCTTGGAGAACATCTTGCCAATTTGCATTGTGAAAGAACTTGGTATTCCCATGAATGGACTCTCAGAATGTCGTGCGATGATCCAAGGATTCAACCAAGAGGGGAAAAGAGCCATAGGTGAGATCATGTTGGTATTCACCATTTAAGATGTGCAATCAAGTGCATGGTTGCATGTGATCGATGCAAAGCCTTCATACAACGTCTTGATTGGAAGGTGTTAGATACATGAGAATAAAGTGGTTCCATCTACCTACCAGCAATGTTTGAAATACTATTAAGGTGAAGTCGAGAAGAAGATAATTACTGATGATGAGCCATCCAGCGAGGCTGAGTCACACTTCGTTGATGCAAAGTTCTACTTGTAGAACCGCATTGTGAAGGAGCTAAAAGCTAATGATAGCATAAAAAGCAAGAATGACGAGCCCACAACTAAAATAGCTGAGGTGACTGCTGGTAGAGCCAAAGCTGTTACTAAGGAGGTACAACCCAACGCGAATAAATCTCATAGAGGGGATATTGCATCTTATGGAAAGAAAGTAAGTCTGGCGCTCCAATATGTCCCTAAAAGGAAGAAAGATGAAGAAGAATCATCTAATCTCCAAACTAAAATGCTAAAGGAGTTAACTCTTCCGGTAAAATGAATTGAGGCAGTAATGTTGTCCTCAAAGCCACTTGCAGGGTTTGTGGCCCAAATCGTTTGCAAAATGTGGCACTCCCTACAAAGCGAATAGATGAAGGTTTTGATCCTAATGTTTACAGGCTATTTACAAAAGATGGATACAATCCCAATGAGCCGTTAGAGTTAGAGAAGCTCCCATCAGAAGTTGCGATGAGAAAACCCACGTAAAGGTTTGGGATACAAGGAACCGTCACCAATGCGCATCTCCATAAGAAAGGCGAGCAACAATTATATCACTGTAGATGACGAATCTGCCGCTTCTAACAGGCCTTCTATCTTTGATCGACTTGGAAAATAAACTGTGAGAACTTCCGTAACTGAGAGGTAGGGTCCATCCAGAGAAATTATCGAAATACAAGAACACCCGCTTCGCCCAAAATTCAAAAGATCTCTAAATATTTCCAAAGTTTGGTTCCTTCTAGAATGAAGCAACAAACAAAAGTCATGGTTTCGTATGATGAGGTACTGAAGGTGAAGACATACACTGTGGTATACACTAAAGAACGTGATGAAGATGAAGAAAGTGTGGTTCTTCGTATCATGTTACTGCAGAAGACGAGCATGGTGTTTTATCTCTAATGGAGGATGAAGAGAAATTGGATGATGTTTCACCGTGTTATCACATATCCTTCAACAATGGGGACCCTCAAGAAGATGAAGATGCGAAAGATGCTCCCCCCAAACTTGAAGAAGGGGTGAAGGAAATGATTGATGCCCTAAAAGAAGTTCACCTTGGCACTGATGAAGAAGCAAGACCCACCTACCTAAGTGCTTTACAGAAGTTGATAAAGAAAGCACTTATATTGAGTTACTCAAGGAGTTTAAGGATGTCTTTGCTTGGAGTTACAAAGAAATGCCTGGCTTGGACCCTAAAGTAGCAGTCCATCACCTTGCGGTCAAGAATGGTGCTTGTTAAGCAAGCTCAAAGTCACTTTAGGCCGGACTTGGTTCCCCTAATTGAAACTGAAATTAACAAACTCATTGAAGTTGGATTTTTTCGAGAAGTTAAATACCCAACGTGGTTTTCAAGTATTGTCCCTGTAAGGAAAACGAATGGCGAGATTCGAGTGTGCGTCGACTTCAGGGATCTCAACAATGCATGTCCCAAAGATGAATTCCCGCTTACTATTCCAGAGATGATGATCGATGCTACTACTGGGTATGTGGCAATGCCGTGTATGGATGGTTTATAACCAATTTTGCATGGCACCAAAAGATGAAGAGCTTATTGCATTCCTCACCTCAAGGTTATTTATTGCTACATAGTAATGCCTTTTGTCTTAAAGAACGCTGGTGCTACTTATCAAAGGGCTATGCAGAATATTTTTTATGACCTTCTCCACAAAAATGTCGAATGCTATGTGGATGACTTGGTGGTATAATCAAGAAAGAGGGGAGACCAATTGAAAGACTTGAGAATGGTATTTGAGTTGCTCTGGAGGTACCAACTTAGGATGAATCCATTGAAATGTGCCTTTGGAGTTACTTCTGGGAAGTTCCTTGGTTTCATTGTCCGACATCGAGGGATTGAAACTGATCAAGCCAAAGTAGATGCAATCTTGAAAATGCCTGAGCCTCGGGATATTCATAAATTGAAAAGTCTTCAAGGAAAGTCAGCGTACATTAGGAGATTCATCTCAAACTTAGCTGGGAGGTGCCAACCATTCAGTCGCCTTATGAAGAAAGGTGTTCCTTTTAAATGGGACCAAGCATGTATCAATGCCTTTGAGAGCATTAAATTCTACTTGATGAAGTCTTCGGTTTTAGCAACCCCTATACTTGGAAAGCCGCTGATACTATATATTTCACCGTAAGAAAGGTTTGTTGGAGCGCTATTGGCCCAAGAAAATAGTGAGGGGAAAGAAAACTCTTTTTACAACTTGGACATGATGATGGCACCAAACAAGCTGAATTATTCGCCAATTGAAAAGTTGTGTTTGACACTAGTCTTCTCAATTCAAAATTTGAAGCACTACTTTCAAGCTCATGTTGTTTGTCTTGTTTCTAAAGCAAATCCCATCAAGTTTGTGATGTCAAAACCTGTTCTTAGTGATCGACTAGCGAGATGGTATCTCTAATTTCAACAACTCGAGATTTTGTACATCCCTCAAAAAGCTGTAAAAGGACAAGCATTGGCAGACTTCTTGGCAGATCACCCTATACCTAATGATTGGGAGCTAACTGACGAACTACCTGATGAGGACACAATGGTCATTGAAGTTCAACCTCCATGAAAGATGTATTTTGATGGTGCTGCACATTGCGGAAGAGCTGATGCTGGTGTAGTATTTGTCACTTCTCAAGGTGAGGTGATGCCCTACTCTTTTACGTTGACGCAACTATGCTCTAACAATGTCACTGAGTATCAAGCACTAATGCTTGGGCTTGAAATGGCTATCGAAATGAAGCGGTTGAAATTGCAAGTTTTTGGTGACTCTCAGTTGGTGACCAACCACCTTTTAGGTAGTAACGAGGTCAAGAAACCTGAACTACGCCCATATCATGATTATACTTAAAATTTAATGGGATGGGTTGTTGACGTGACTATTCAACACGTGCCAAGGAAAGAAAACAAGAAGGATGATGTTTTAGCTTCCCTAGCTTCATTGTTAACCCTGCCTGATCAAGCACAAGTTATTGTCTGCCAAAAATGGGTAGTACCGCCTTCAAATGAGGTTGAAGGTGAAGAAAATTAACTCAAGCATCTTGTTGATGTTTCTGAAGTTGAGAAACGAGAATGGAGAAAACCCATTATCGACTACTTAAGCTATGGGATACTTCCAGAAAATCTGAGGAGAAGGACTGAAATCCGTCGTCATGCACCTCGCTTCCTTTACTACTAAGATAATCTATACAGAAGGTCATTTGAGGGAGTACTCTTGTGATGCTTAGGGGAAGAAGAGGCACTCCAAGATTTGCTAGAGGCACATTCTTGGATATGTGGGTCACACCAGTCTGGACCAAAGCTCCACTTCCATATAAAAAGGATGGGATATTATTGGCCAACGATGGTAAAATGTTTCTTGGACTACGCTCAAAGATGCAAGGCTTGTCGATTCCATGCGAATTTATTGATCAACCTCCTGAAGTGTTGCACCCGAATGTGGCATCCTGGCCATTTGATGCTTTGGTATTAGATGTTATTGCACCATTGCCAAAGTCCTCTGGTGGGCACCTATACATCTTGGCTGCAATTGACTACTTCTCGAAATGGGCTGAAGCTATTGCTGTTAAGGATGTAAAGAAGGAGAGTGTTGCAAGTTTCATTCGAGTAAACATAATCTATCGCTTTGGCATTCCTTGTTACATAATAATGGATAATGGCAAGCGATTCCACAATAGGTTGATGAACAGGATTTGTGATCTCTTTGGCTTCAAGCAACGTAACTCTTGTATGTACAATGTTGCCGCCAATGGTCTAGCCGAGGATGCAACTTGGTAAATAAAGTGATCTCAAAGTCCAAACGAGACTCGAATGACCGTATAAAAGAAGACCTGTAGGCATATAGGAAAACTCACCGCACGCCAGCACAATCGACCCTTTATGCACTCATTTTTGGAGTCTAAGTCGTCTTACCACTCGAGCATCAAATACCTTCATTATGATTAGCTATCAAAGAAGGGATCATTGATGAAGAAAATGCTCGACTTCGATTAGCAGAGTTGGAGGCTCTTGATGAGAAGAGGTTGGAAGCTCAACAGAGTCTTGAATGTTATCAAGCTCGATTGCCTCGTGCCTTCAATAAAAGAGTTCTCCCGAGATCTTTTCAAGTAGGAGATCAAGTACTTTCCGTACGAATACCCATAATTACTCCCCATAAATCTTTAGGGAAGTTCACTTCAAAATTGGATGGGCCATACGTCGTACAAGAAGCTTACTCAAGTGGGGCATACAAGCTGGTTGATGTAGAGGGCATGAGAATCGGCCCTATCAATGGCAAGTTTTTGAAGAAATATCATCCTTGAGTTCAAAAGATACACAATGCCCCAATCATTGTTCAAATGAAGTATGATGGAATTCAATCTATTCAACCAACACTTGAAAATCGAATTGAGATACTATTCTTCTATTGAACTTTGGATCCCATTTGATTGAAAGGGGGAAAGTCTCTATGGTAAATTGGTATCTTCAATGGAATGATTTTAGTCTTTTAGGAGGCTACTAAGTATTTGCATTAAAGCCCGGAGATTCACTATGTCTTCATGTTTACCAAATCTTTAAGTCCTCCGGTCTTCAAGTTGAAATATTTAAATCCTCCAAGTCTCCAAGTTGAGTCTTCAAGTCTATCGGTCTTCAAGTTTGCCACTCTTCAAGTTGAAATATTTAAGCCCTCCAAGTCTTCAAGTCCATCGGTCCTCAAGTTGAAGTCTTCAAGTTTGCAACTCTTCAAGTTGAAGTCTTCAAGTCCGCCGGTCTTCAAGTTGAATTATTTAAGTCCTCCAAATTTTCTAGTTGAAGTATTCAAGCCTTTTAATTTTTCAAGCTGAAATTTAAGATTCCACCACTCTTCAGGTTAAAATCTATGAAGTCGGCCAAATCTTCAAAGTTTTCCAAGTGTTCAAGTCGATGTCCTCAAGTTCACCAAGTGTTCGAGTTGAAACTTTCTAATTTTCCAATCTTAAGGTGGACATGTAAGTCCCTTTACCTTAAGTTGGCCTCTTTTTGAATTTTTTCTTCTATATGCTGCCATGGATTTGTCCTCCCATATGATGTTTGAGGATTTTTCCATCTATTTTTTGCCATGGACTTGTATTTTGATATGCCGTATTTACCTTTGCGTCCTGAAATGGCCTCCGATTTTTGGGAAGGGATGAGTATCTATCCCTTCACACGCTCAGAGTAATCTCTCTGATAGTCGGGTCACCTTGAGAGTAATCTCTCCGATAGTCGATCCACCTTCAAAGTAATCTCTCCGATAGTCGATCCACCTTGAGAGTAATCTCTCCGATAGTTGATCCACCTTGAGAGTAATCTCTCTGATAGTCGGGTCACCTTGAAAGTAATCTCTCCGATAGTCGATCCATATTGAGAGTAGTCTCTTTGATAATCGAGCCACATTGAGAGTAATCTCTCCGATAGTCGGGCCACCTTTAAAGTAATCTCTTCGATAGTCGGGTCACCTTGAGAGTAATCTCTCCGATAGTCGATCCACCTTGAGAGTAATATCTTTGTCATGACCCGATTTATCCTCCGAAATGGTATCGTGACGACACCTAGTCTCTACGACTAGGTAAGCCTAAATTTGCGAAAAATCTTAATTCAAAACGATAAAATAAAGACAGAAAAGGAAAAATATAAGTAGACATAACATAGCCGCTCGACATGTACAAGTATAACTCCCAAAACCCGGAATGTCACATCATAGTCACAAGCTTCTATACAATAATAGCTATAAAAAGAGAAGAAAACACATAGAAATCTCTATCTAGACCGGAATGGAAGGAGACTCGGAGGATTCTGCGGACGCGGAAGAATTACCTTATGGTCTCCTCGATAACAGCTGCGACGACCACTAGCCACGTGGCTGAAAACTCGAACCTGGATCTGCACACGAAAAACATGTGTAGGAAAGGGCATGCGTACACCACATTCGGTACCCAGTAAGTGCCAAGCCTAACCCCAGTCAAGTAGTGACGAGGACAGGTTAAGGCTCTACTGGATTTATAAATAAACAATTTAAATAGAACGGAAAAGAAATAAGTTCTGGAGTAGACATTTAAAGTGAATAAGCTGAAATAAGATAGTAAAAATGGAGCCCTCGGCTCAGCACAGCGTATCACACAATGAAATCTCCCGGGATACCGTCCCGTAGTACCAATTATAAATATGCAGTACATGGGGGATCTCCCAGAATACGTCCGTAGTCCCCAATTTAAATATAGGTAGGAAAGTAGGGGAAACTAACTAAACATGGCACATAGAGTGTCAATTAAGCAATTTAATATGGAAACAATATGCATGCTTTCCTGATCTAAGATGAACAATTAAACACGAACGATGTAACAGAAGAACAAGGCACTGTATAATTTTTGAAGGAAAAGTGGGATTTTCGCAGAAATGGCCCGTGTACGTACTCATCACCTCACGTACACGGCGCCCACACAACAATTATATCAAAACAACCCAAGGAAAATTCCCCAACACAGAGTTAGACAAGCCACTTACCTCGAATGCTCTACTCAACCCGAGACCACGTTCTTGCCACGAATACCCAACTCCTAATGGCTCAAATCTATTCAATTCAATTGCATAATGTAAATATCACTTTAAGAAATCAATCTAACTAATTAGTTCGAAGTTAATACGCGAAATTAAGAAAATTGCCCGAAAAGTCCCCCAAGCCCACGTCTCGGAATCAAGTGAAAGTTACCAATTTAGAACACCAATTCACTCAAGAACACACTCGAACAAGAATCATTGAAATCCGACGTCAAAATCCCGTTAAATTCTCGGATTCTTACTTGGCGAACTTTTATCCCATTTTTCAAAATTTTCCCTCAAATTCCTTGATTAGATGGAAGAAATTGCTATAGATTAATGATATACAAGTGAAATAGGATTAGGAATAGTTACCTATGAACGTTCTCTTCAAAACCCCCTCAAAATTGCCTATTCCCGAGCTCCAAATCGATTTTAGAAGTTATGAAATTCAAACCCTCGAATTAGATGTTATCTGCCCAACGATCCCGCACCTGCGACCCATTGGACCACACGTTCGGTCTCGCACCTGCGTAAAAGGCATCGCAGGTGCGAAAATTCATTAATGGGCTGGGGGTCGCACCTGCGGTCTCTAGGACGCATCTGCGGATTCCTCACCGCACCTGCGAGCCCAGCCGCCTAAGCCCAAAAGTTGCACCTGGACATCCTTCATCGCATCTGCGTGTCCGCACCTGCGGCTCCCCTTCCGCAGGTGCGAAACACCAGAACCAGCAAAGCTTCAGCTGTTGTTTAAGTCTAAAATCTCCCCGTTGAGCATCCAAAACACCCCCGAGGCCCTAGGGACATAAACCAAAACTACCAACCAGTCTTAATACCTCATCCAAACTTAGTCGAATCTTCAAATCACATCCCATAACACCAAAATCACAAATTATACATGGATTCAAGCGTAAGAACTTAGAAATTTCCAAAATCTACAACCGATGCCGAAACACGTCAAAACTAATCCGAATGACCTCAAATTTTATAAACAGGTCATAAATGACACTACAAACCTGCTGCCACTTTCAGAATCCCATCCGATCCTGATATCAAAATTTCACCTATCGACCGAAATAACCGAAAGTTTAACTCTCGCCAATTCAATCCTACATATACTACAGACCTCGAGAACATATTCAAGACATGCGCCTAACCCCGAAATCACCCAACAGAGCTAACAAAGTCGACGGAATTCCATTCCGGACCCATCTTCACGTAGTTCCAATTACGGCTCGATTTCTAAAGCTTAAACTCATATATAGGGACTATGTGTCCCAAAACTCTCCGGAATCCACAACTAATCGCTCTGACAATTCCCATAAGCAGAAACAAACGTGGGGAAAATAGTTATTAGGGGATCGGGGGTGCTAACTCTCAAAATGACCGACAGGGTCGTTACATTCTCCCCCTCTTAAGAAATTGTTCGTCCTCAAACGAGTATGAGGACATAGCTAAAGCTGTGAAAAGGTGAGGGTACTGGATGCGCATATCCTGCTCGGTCTCCCAGGTCGCCTCCTCGACCGGCTGACCCATCCACTGAACCTTAACGGATGAAATATTTTTTGACCTGAGTTGCATCCCTGGACCTGACGATGAATTCGTCTGTCGGAAACCACTCGAACATCCACTATACCTGCTCTTCAGTCAGATTATCCAAGAACTCTACCCATTCCTTGGCAGTCTCGGGCTGAACAAATCTATCGGGAATGTATGTCATTCGCTTGGGGTGGTGGAAGGCGATGTGATCATTCCATGCCCTTCACGGATATTCTTACTGGTACTGACCCTTTTAGAGATGTTCTAAGAGCCATAGTTGTAGTAACAAGTTGCAACCTCGAAGTGTTTAGCTCCTCTCTGACAGCGTTCTAAGGCTTCATAAATGTCTGCTATGATCATTGGGACAATGCTGAAAGTTTGTCCGTCAATTCCCTCCACTAAAGTTTTGGTTACCATAGCTAACCTAGTGTGAACCCTTTCCTTCTTTGTTGTAAACACAATTAACCCCAGGAAGAAAACAATGAAGACAAATACCCTACGGTGAATATGTCCCAAAGATGTAATGACAAATTCATCATGGTAGGTACGATATGATTTGCTGTGACCGTACCTTTCATACAAATACTCAAAAGGGATGTAAGACTTCTTTAGACACTCTAACTCTATATTCTTCTTTAGACCCATCATTTTCAAAAAACCTTTGCCTGTGCGGTTTTCAGGCACTAGTAACCTAGGGGTTTCCCAGACTAACCCTGCCAGTCCTCCTATTTCCTCTAGAAACGATGTCCATTCAATGTCCCCAAAACGTAAAATAGCTCTTTCGCTATTCCAGAATAAGGTGGCAGCCTCGATCAACATGTTGTTGGGTTGTATGTCTAGGAGAGACGGTAAATTACCCAAGCATTTCTTGACAAGTTTCTTGTCACTAGAGTGAAGATCCTCCCACCATTTCAAGAGATTTGGGTGAATATTGCTAACCATGCCGAATCTAGGGACTTCGTGCCTCATATTTCTGCAAGATAAACATGATTAGGCCCTTACCCCCACCAGACTCGACTATTTATACACTTATTATTAGCATAAAAGCATTTAGTTCTCCAAATAAATGCACAGAACGTGATAATGTCCATTGGGATTATGAAAACCCGGTGGACTTTGGACAAGGCTATCTTAAAGGCTATTGTGCGAACAACACATTAACCTAGCTAGGTTTGACCATGATGCATGTTCAATTTAACAGAGTGGGGTTTCTACGGGGTATTAGACTGGTACCTTTGAGCGGACAACTCAAGGGGGAAGGTATGGAACTGTCGACTGCACTGCTGATCGACTAGTTTTACCGCAAATAAGCCTTTCCGACTTTAGGGGTGATATAAAATAGGAAGGGCGCAACCACTCATCAAGCACTGCTATATGATTTGTTTTGGCACGATTGGAGTATGATGTTGAGCATGATATGCAATAAATAAGCAGTAGAGGCATGTAGTCATGTATTTGTACGTTGTGAGAGCAGTAAATACAACAGTTATAATTTAAAAAGCGTTTACAAAGGGAAAAAAGGAAACATGTCAGTTTGTCCTTTGAGAAAGATTAAATACTTGAAGGAAATAAGCAGTTAATTGCACATAAGGGGAAAGGGAAGAGGTACAAATCACAAAGTGGTTTGAAAATGATAAAAGCCTAGAAATCCCCAACAGAGTCGCCATACTGTCGCGCCCCCTTTTTCAACTCCTCTTTTCGGATCGGTCAAGGTTCTTGACATTATTGGGACAACTCGTTTCCTTTTGGGAAAGAGGTATGCAAGGAATCGAAGAGTCACCACCTAACAAATTAAGGTGCGTTAGGGCACCTACTAAGGGGTCATTTACAAACATATATTTGAATAACCAAAGACAGGGTAAGGGATTGAAATTACTCCAAGGGGAAGGTGTTAGGCACCCCTCAGAGTCCATAATTGTGGTTCCCGGCCAAACAAATTTGTGAATTTAAGCAAGTAGTAGATAGGCAATTAAAGTTTAAACAAGTAAGGAGTTTTGAAAGATTCGCAGTCTAAGCACACGTGTGAAAGTACACTTGAAAAGATTAAAGTTTGAAGAGGGTTTCTGAAAGAGTTACAATTTAAACACATACACAAAGGATAGGGGAGGTCCTAGGTTATTTATCCTATAGGATCACATCAGTACAATGCCCGGTAATCACTCATCAGAAGAGGGGCTACACACGGCATTAGCGCACCGATCATCATATCCATATCTACCCTTCCCACCCCTTAGCGGTTATTAAGCAAGTATTATTTAACGACTTCTATGCGTGCTGTTACCCGTCCCTTCTTAATGGACCTGGAGGAATTTAGGACCTCTACCTATAGGAAATTCTAGACAGACCCTTAAATTTAAAGGAGAAAATACTAAGGCGACAAGCAAAACACATAGGACTTCAGCAAATAAAGAGCAGGAAAGAGCAAGTAAGAGGCTCAGCTTTACCTCCACAGATAATGCATGTAAATAGCACGACTCAAACACAAATAAGGGCACTATTGCTAAGGGGAATCCTAAGACATGGTGTCTAGATGAGTATCAGAACATAAGAAAAATGCAGATTTATTTTATAAACTCAGAAGCGGGCCCTAATCAGTTTGCCTACTGATTTTAAGCATGTTAAGCATTAAGCAACATACACAAGAGACAGATTCCCGGTTATAATAATTTAATCACCTAAGGCTTGCCTACGTGTGGGACAATGTATAATAATTGTCAGTATTATTAAGAAAACTGTTGTAAATTGTGTTACCCAAGCATGCTGTTCTAGGTGTTGCAGATATACAGTATTATTGCCAGTTGTTTTAGAAATTTATTAAAATTGTTTTATGCCCTTTTCATGAATCCATAGTTAAACTAGGTGTAATTGAGAGAGTGAGATCTTAGAACATGATATCTAATGCACAAAGGGATGCAGAATGATGCATATGTAGAATCACTGAAGCAGGATTTCTAAATGGTTTCAGGATATGCAAAAGTGACAGTTTATTTAGTGTTGTCCTTTACCCTAGAGACAGGATTTCTAAGTGCATAACATGGTTATGGCATTATGAGGCATGATTGCATGAATAACAATTAACATATTTATCCTAGCACATGATTTCTAAGTGCATAACATGGTTATGGCATTATGAGGCA
Organism: Nicotiana undulata; assembly: GCA_005239495.1. NCBI lineage: Eukaryota > Viridiplantae > Streptophyta > Magnoliopsida > Solanales > Solanaceae > Nicotiana > Nicotiana undulata. The sequence continues at coordinate 12,759 of ML266374.1, read as the reverse complement.
TGATTGCATGAATAACAACTAACATATTTATCCTAGCACAGGATTTCTAGGTGATACAATCATAGTGCCAAGGCAAGGTGCCGAAACGGTATTCATAGATCCTAGGGAGCATGGTATCTAATGCATGATATGATTTGCACATATTGGTCCTAAACATGAGTTCTATTGCGCAATTAGGAAACGTAAACCTAAAAACATGGGTTCTACCCTTTGGCATGCATAGTTACCCCTCCCTTTTCACTATCCATCCCCTATAGTTGTTTACAAATAAATAATTACAGAACATTGCATGAATTACATAAGTGAATAAAAAAAATAAGAAGTTACACTATAGGGAGCCTACCGGTAGGCCTAGATCTCCAGAATTCTCATGCCAAACAGTGTTCCACAGCCTTTCACATAATCCGGGTGTGTTAGAGTTCCCTAAGGACCTCAAGGGATCCCGGGCAGTGCTCACACCCAGATTTTCCATAACCATAATTGAGTAAGTGCAATGTGGAAGGGCCAACTCTAATGTATCAGAGTTCAGAGGGATCTCACAGGGATCCCAAAGCAGTCACACATTAGAGGGGCAGAACTTAAGGGTCTAAGAGTAGAGTGAGAGTGCTTGACATAGTTTTGAAAAGATGGAATAGGAAGACAGTTTTAAACAAGAAAGATTGGTTTTAAAATGATTTTTTTCAAAACAGTAAAAGACCTTACTCATTAAAACAGTTTGAAAGAGTAGAGCAATCAGGATAAACACATTCCAGTGTCAGGATCAGAACAACAGATATAGAACAAGAACTAAGACAAGTTCAGCAACCACAAGCAGGGATTGAGGAATTAGGGACAAGTATGGAGCATGTAAGTATGAGCACATAGTGGGTAGAGTCATACATAGGTTCAGAATCAAAGAAATCCTAAGGGGTTTCAGGTACAACATGTATTTCAGGACTACATAGAAACTAGGTAGCATATGATACATATTGTTGTGTGCCAGGAATTAAAGAAAACATAAGTGAAGCAAAATCACATTGAGGCATGCAAAAAGGGGAATAATACTTCATGAACATGCTGAGTCTAAGGAAGGGGTACATTAGGCATCAAGCTAATAAATCAGTAAAGTAGACATGCTAATTGCAGGTTGAACAAAAAACCCGTAAGTAAAACATATTAGGATCATGATGAATTAAAGTGCCAAAAGAAACATATTATTTTTGAAACTTAAACTGAAATTAGGACATACCAGATATGAGATAGAAAACACAGAATGAAGAGCAATAGATTAGAATAAGCAGCCTTGGCTTGCAGCCGACTGATAATAACAAATAACTAGAGAGAGAATAGAAGAAAGTATTTGTGTGTAAGAGAGTTTTGAACAGTGTGTATTCGTGTGTTATGCTAATGAAAGAGTAGAGTATATATAGTTTTGAAATAGGCAGAAAATAAGGTAACCAAATAACAGTTTAGCATCAATTAAAATCAAATTAGTAAAAGACTTCCTTTAATAAGGAGTCATACTCAAACAGTAATAAGCAGTGACAAACAAGGAAAGAAATCATGTAAAAGCCGATTTTAACACAATAAGGAAGTAGTAAAAGTATATAGCATGTAATTGAGACTAGATTCAGAATATTCTAATTAAGGAAAGTGTCTAAGAATCAACTTGATAGCATAATTAGCCACAAAATAAGGCAAGAAATAATTTATATTCTGGAAATCAGTAAGAGAGAAATCGCTAGTGAGGTTCGAATCACAGGAAATCAACATCAATCAGGAAAAATATCAAACATTAGCGGGATAGGTATGATACAAACAAAACGAAACAGGAAAATCAACATGTCTTAATTAAGGAAATACTCAAAAAAAAAAAATCAATAGAGAACATTATGCAAAATCAGTAAAGTATCAATAAAAAATATTCAAAGTAGGAATAATACTTATTCAGGAGACCAAGCGTAATAACACTTAGTAGGCAAAAAAAATCAGAACCTTTAACAGTCGAACATAGGTTAAAATCACATAAATCAAGGGATTCACATAGAACATAGTACAAATCAACAGGGTAAACATGATTTAGGCAGAAGTAATAAAGAGTCAGAAACCCTAATGGCAAACATGGAGTAAAATCACAAAATCATGAAGTATTCATGAGAACACAATAATCATAATAGAACAGGTAAATATATTATTGCAAATAATCTCAGAACCACAGATTGAAACCAAGAATTCTGCGTTTTTTAACAAAAATGAATCAGACAAAAGGGAAAAGCTTAAATAATGTTTAAACATGATGAAAACCATAAGATAATGCTAAAAACCAGAAAGAAAAACTGTTTTGAAAAGGGGTGTAAGAACCGTAGTTTGAAGATGAAGAATCATTTTAAGGAAAACGGAGAATCTTTAAGGAAAACATTAGAATAAATCATAATACGTCCATATCTATTATAGATCTAAGAAAATCGAGAGTTTAGTAGTTAGGGTTTCAAAGAGAGAACCCAGAAAGAAGGAGAAGCAACTCAAAAATCACCGGTTTTAACCGAAAATGGTAGAATCTTACTCGGACGGCCATGGATGGCCGGAGAATGGCATGAGAGATCATGAGAGGTGAGTAAACCGCCTCTGGTTCTCTTGAGGGCCTCAAAGCAGTGATACCCGTCGTAGGAGGGAGCCATGAGGCTGGGATGGCGGTGAAATCACCATAGTTTCCAGCCAGGGACAGCAGGTGAGAGCTCAGGTTAGCAGAGGAGTCTTGAGAGAGATGAGAGATGTAACGGCGGAGTGAGGGATAGAAATGAGAGGGGAGGGGGGGGGTGGGGGTAGTCTTAGGGTTTAATTATGGAAGGGGGGTAATCTAAGCCGTTGATCAAAATGATCAACGACCAGGATTTAAGAGGACCTAGGCTAGGTTAAGTAGAGGTTTGGGCTTGGATCGTATTGGGTTGATTTAATTGGGTTGGGGATTAATTAATTTAGGCTAAAATCAAAATAAAGGTGGCTAGTTGTTAAATACCCAATTAAATTAACTAAAAATAATTTATAAAATAACTGATAATTGTAAAAAATGAAATTCATGCTTAGAAAATAAATTAAAATGATTACTTAGCATTTAAAAATACAAATGGTTAATTATTGAGTAAAAATAGTATAAAATCATATGATTAAGCTATAATTGCAAAGTTATTGCAATTATAGCAAAAAGGTGCCAATTTGGCTAATTATGAAATGATTTGGTCTTAATAGGACCAAAAATAATACATTAAATCAAAAGTGCTTTTGAAATAATTTGTAATGCAAATTTATAATTATTTATTGGAAATAAAATGCCAGATAAATTAAAAATAAATTAATAAAAATATAGAAAAATTATGGAAAAATACCAATTGCTATTGATACCACATTTGGAGGCCATATATGCAATTTAAAAATATTTTGAGAAAAAATTGGGTATCAACAAAAAGCCATTCCCACCAAGTGCTGCTCCAAAGCCCATCCCAGAGAAATTCAGAATGCCCGACCTCCCGAAGTACAATGGGACCTCGTACCCCAATGAGCACATCACTGCTTACACTTGTGCTGTAAAAGGAAACAACATGAAGGACGACGAGATTGAATCTGTCCGTTGAAACAATTCGGAGAAACGCTATCAAAGGGGATCATGATATGGTACCACAACCTACCCCTAAGTTCAATAGACTCGTTTTCCATGCTGGCAGACTCCTTCATAAAGGCACATGTCGGAGCCATCAAGGTTGCTACAAGGAAATCCGACGTCTTCAAAATCAAATAGACAGAAAACGAGATGCTAAGGGAATTAGTGTCTGGCTTTCAAATGGAACGGATGGAGTTACCACCTGTCTCTGATGACTTGGCAGCACAAGCCTTAACTCAAGGTTTGAACGAACGGAGCTCGATAGCTTTGAAGGAGCTAAAGCAGAACTTGGTTGAATATCCTGCCGTAACTTGGGCGGATGTCCACAATCGGTATCAATCAAAAATCAGGGTTGAGGACGACCAACTGAGGTCTCCCTCGGGATCAGTATATCATAGCAGGATCGTAGCGAATGAATTAAGGCCAAAAAATGAAAGGTACCAACCATACACCAAAGATCGAAAAAACACTCCAAGGCGCAACCTACCTCGAAATGACTAGTGGGTGGATCGAGGTCAGAATTATCGGGGACTCACGAACAAAGCCGGGTTTGACAGACACACAGGGCCGGTGGAGGCACCCCGGTTATATGAGTACAACTTCAACATTGATGTTTCGAACATCGTTTCGGCCATAGGTAAAATCAAAGATACCAGGTGGCCAAAGCCCGTGCTATCAGATCCCTCGCGAAGGAACCCTATTCTGGCATGAGAGTATCAAAGTACTCATGGTCATAGGACCGAAAATTGGACACAACTCAGAGAAGAAGTGGCCCGACTAATCTGTAAAGGGCACCTCCGAGAGTCCCTCAGCGACCGAGCTAAAAATCACTTTCGAGAAAGAGAGGAAGACAGGAGGAACGAAATAGGAGAACCTCGGCACTTTGTTTACATGATCATTGGAGGGACTGTTACTCCTCAAATATCCGTGAACAAACGGAAGAAAGTATCCGTCACAGCGGAAAAGAAAACTCAGAGTTATGTGCCCGAGGACATCCTTGCATTCCGTGAAGAGTAATTTGAGACCTTGTCTCAACCACATAATGATGCACTAGTGGTGAAGCAACTCGGGCTGCTCGATCAAATCGTACCCACCTCTCGAGTCCTCAATGGATTCAACTTGGCAAGCGAGGCAATGGTGGGGGAAATCATCCTCCCGATCAACATGGTCGGAACCGTCCAAAACACAAAGTTTCATGTCATCGAAGGTGACATGAGATATAATTCCTTGCTTGGAAGTTAGTGGATACACAAAATCAGGGCAGTACCCTCAACTCTTCATCAGATGATGAAGTTTCCAACAAAAGACGGTGTGAAAACAGTGTACGGAGAACAACATGAAGCAAATGAGATGTTCACAGTGCACGACGTGGCACCAACATCCATACCATTCACTTCAGGGGATATACAGGACAAACAAGTGCCTGAGGATGATGGAGAAAACTTCCTCACTCCTCGAACCTTCGTTGCCCCCGAAAAATCAGACGCAACAAAATCAACGATCGAAGAACTGGAGCAGGCTATTTTGATCAAACATCTCCCAGATCGGAAGGTATACCTGGGGACAGGGTTAACCTCCGAACTCAGGAAAAAACTCATTCAATTTTTGATTAACAACGTCGATTGCTTTGCTTGGTCCCATTTAGACATGACAGGGATCCCACTGGAAATAACCGCCCATCGGCTCAGCTTCGACCCAAGGTTCAAACCGGTGAAGCAAAAAAGAAGACCTCAGTCCGAGGTAAAACATGCATTCATCACGGACGATGTAACAAAACTCCTAAAAATAGGGTCCATTAGGGAAGTAAAATATCCCGAATGGCTGGCCAATGTGGTAGTAGTCCCCAAAAAGGGGAATAAATTAAGAATGTGCGTAGATTATAACGACTTGAATAAAGTATGCCCTAAAGATTCATTCTCGTTGCCCAACATAGATCGCTTGATTGATACCACGGCTGGCCACGAGATCCTCACTTTTCTCGACGCCTATTCCAGGTATAATCAAATTTAGATGAACCCGAATGGCAGGGGAAAAACTTTGTTCATCACAAAGTATGATACATACTGCTATAATGTAATGCCCTTCGGGCTACAGAACACAGGAACCACATACCAACGCCTAGTTAATAAGATGTTAGAACATCAAATAGGCAAATCCATAGAAGTTTACATTAACGATATGCTAGTTAAATCCCTGTGCACAGAGGACCATTTGACTCACATGCAGGGAACATTCGACATCCTTAGAAGCTACAACATGAAGCTCAACCCCGAGAAACGTGCCTTCAGAGTAGGTTCGGGCAAATTTTTAGGTTACATGGTGTCAACCAGAGGAATTGAGATCAATCCCGACAAAATCAATCGAAGAAATCACGGTGGTAAATAATGTGAAGGCCATACAATGGCTGACCGGGCAGGTAGCGGCCTTGGGTCAATTCATATCGAGGTCATTGGACAGGAGTCATCATTTCTTCTCCTTACTCAAAAAGAAAAACGGCTTCGAATGGACTACGGAATGCCAACGTGCCTTGGAGGAGTTGACACAATATCTATCGAGCCCACCTTTACTCCACACCTCAAACGAGGATGAAACGCTGTACTTATATCTGGCCGTGTTCGAGGTAGAGGTAAGTGGTGTAATGGTTTGATAAGAACAAGGTACGCAATTCCTATTTAATATGTAAGTCGGACCTTGGGAGATGCCAAAACCCGGTATCCGCACCTAGAAAAATTAGTTATTGCTCTAATAAGAGCATCTCGAAAATTAAAGCCTTATTTCAATGCCATCGTATTTGTGTTTTAACAACATATCCTCTTCGAAGCATATTTCACAAGACCAAATTATCAAGACGACTGGCTTAATGGGCCATCGAACTCAGGGGGTATGACATCGAATATCAGCCCCGAACGGCTATCAAGTCCCAAATTTTGGCAGATTTTGTAGCCGAATTTACGCCCGCCATTGTGCCCGAGGTAGAGAAAGAACTTCTACTAAAAATGGGCACATCTTCAGGGGTATGGACCTTATTCAGTGATGGTGCCTCGAACGTGAAAGAGTCCGGGCTCAGCATAGTTCTGAAGCTACCTACAGACGACATGATTAGACAATATATAAAAAAAGCAAAATTTTCTAACAATGAAGTCGAGTATGAGGATATGATTGCAGGTCTCGAATTGGCCAAAGGCTTAGGAGTGGAAGTGATCGAAGCAAATTGTGATTCCCTTCTTGTGGTAAATCAGGTAAATGGGAGCTTCGAGGTTCGAGAAGACAGGATCCAAAGATACTTAGACATGATTCAAGTCACGTTTCATCGCTTCAAAGAATGGACTCTGGTCCACATACCTCGAGAGCAAAACATCGAGGCTGATGCACTCGCAAACCTGGGATCATCCATCGAGGAAGATGACATACTCCACGGGGCTGTTGTCCAACTGTCTAAATCAGTGTTTGAAGAAGGCCAAGCCTAAATCAACTCCACCAGCCTGATATGGGATTGGAGAAATAAATACATCGATTATTTGGGAAGTTGGAAGCTACCTGCAGACCCAAAAGATCTGAGGGCCATGCGAACCAAAGCGACTGATTCTCACTTGACGAAAATAGAACTTTATACAGAAGAACCTTCGATGGCCCCCTAGAAGTATGCTTGGTACTAGAGGACACATATTACGTGCTCCTAGAAATTCACGAGGGCACCTGCGGAAATCACTCTGGTGCCGATTCCTTAGTTCGAAAGGTGATCAGAGCAGGTTACTATTGGGACAACATGGATGAGGAAACTAAAGAGTTTGTCCGAAAATGTAACAAATGCCAGAGATTCGATCCAATGATCCACCAACCCGGTGAACATCTACATTCAGTCCTATCACAATGGTCATTCATGAAATGGGGAATGGACATCGTTGGCCCCTATTGACGGCACCAGGTAAAGCTAAATTTATTCTAATTATGACTGACTACTTCTCAAAATGGGTGAAAGCGCAGGCCTTCGAAAAGATAAGAGAAAAAGAAGTCAGTGACTTCATCTGGGACCATAACATGTGCCGATTTGGGATCCCCTCTGAAATGACATGTTATAATGGGAGGCAGTTCATCGGCAGCAAAGTAACAAATTTCCTCGAGGATCATAAAATTAAAAGGATCCTGTCAACACCCTACCACCCATGTGCAAATGGTCAGGACGAGTCCACAAACAAAACCATCATTCAGAACTTGAAAACGAAGTTAGAAAATGCGAAAGGAAAATGGAGAGAAATGTTGCCGTGGTACTATGGGCATATCGAACAACCCCAAAATCGAGCACAGGAGAGACACCGTTATCTCTAGTGTTTGGGTCCGAGGCTTTGATACCGGTTGAGGTCGGAGAGCCAACCGCCAGGTTCTGACATGCCACTGAGAGCTCAAAAAACGAGGCCATGACTAAAGCCTTCGAGCTATTATAGGAAAAGCGAGAAGCTTCACTGGTCCGAATGGCCTCCCAAAAATAAAGAATCGAAAGATACTATCACAGGAGAACAAACCTCCGATATTTCGGAGTCGGGGACTTAGTCCTAAGGAAAGTCACCCTAAACACTCGAAACCCTAATGAAGGGAATCTATGCCCAGGTCGGGAAGGACCATACCGCTTGCTCAGTGTAATCGGAAAGGGGTCCAACAAACTCGGCACCATGGAAGGCGAGAAGCTTCCAAGCAATTGGAACATATCAGTGCTCAAATGCTGTTACTACTAAGGTAAAACCTTATCCCTTTTCATTTTGTTGTCCACACTAAATTTTTACAGGTGTATGATGGAAGACACCGAAACATCCCTCGACTTAAGTATCTTGGGTTTTAAAGCATGCGGCACTCTTTTCCTTCAATCGGATTTTATCCCAAAAAGGGTTTTACCGGCAAGGTTTTTAACGAGGCAACATCTATATTCTACCTAAGGGGACTCAACAAGTATTCAAAGCTTATCTTCAATCAACCTCGAATACTGGGGGGCATCCCCTCGGGAGATCACCTCCTCAAAGAAATCGAAATGAGGAAATATCAAGAAAAGGCTCAAGGCTGAAATCCTCAAGCACTCCCGAGCACTCGGAGACTGCTATCGACAGTTATCTTATCGAGCCTCCGAAAGCTCGAAGCCGTAAGACCCCGGTCGGGCTACTTCGAGCCCGAAATCCCTCCATGAGGCATTGATATAGCCCTTCATGAGGCAACAACGTAAGCCCTTGATGAGGCATGCTAAAAAATGTAAGCCCTCCATGAGGCACCAATGTAAGCCCTCCATAAGGCACTAATGTAAGCCCTCCATGAGGCAATATCACCAATATAAGCCCTCCATGAGGAAATATCAACAATGTAAGTCCTCAAGTAAGGCAACAACAAATCTCTAAGACCTCAAGTAAGGCATGTCCAAATCTGGAAGACCTCAAGTAAGGCATGTCCAAATCTGTAAGACCTCAAGCAAGGCATGTCCAAATTTGTAAGACCTTCAAAAGGCATAATCCCAATATTAAAGCCAAGGCTATATATTTGAACTTGTAAGACCCCTTAAAAGGCATACCCTCGATATAGACGCCGAGACTACCTTACTCGGGGACTAAAAGGCTACGACCAAACACAATGACTACGGTCATAAGGCTCCGGCCAAACTAACCCGACTCGGAGACGTCCGGCCATCGCCATAAAATCACAGGCCTTCAAATACTTCAATAATACTTTGAAAAGAACCCTCGACATAAGCAAAAAAGCTTCGACCATATCATCTCCAAACATTGAAAAGGCTTAGAAACAATCAGCCTCCGACCAAACCTCTAGAGGTGCTCATCTGTTGTCATATATCGGCTCATAATTGAGGTTCTTATCGAGCCATTGAAGAGTCAGACGAACACAAAAAATTCAAAAGTCTTTAACGAGGAAACAATATAGCCATATTAGAGGTCGTACCGAACGAATGCGTAAGAGCCTAAGCGCCAGCTTAAAGAGCCTCAAAGCCGATCCAAAACAAGCCCAAGGGCCAATGCGTAAGAGCCTAAGTGCCAGCCTAAAGAGCCTCAGTGCCGATCTAAAAAGCCCAAGGGACAACGCGTAAGAGCTTAAGGGCCAACTTAAAGAGCCTCAGGGCCAATTTTAAGACCTAAAGGTCGACGAGCTCAAGTCAAAACTTTGAGCGAACCTAATAGCTCGGGGACTGAGCGCCAAACAGTCAGCTATCAACCACTTCCGGTTGCTCATCGAAAGAAAAAACCTAAGGGTTTATGTTGGCCCATTTCACTGAATGGGTTTTGAAGATTGACAAAAGGTGTCCAGTTGAACCAGGTGCATCATAGCATACACATCTGAATGAAGAAGTTGGAACAAGAATCGTACAAGTCTAGGAGATATCAGTGATTGCTGAGTATCAAAGAACTAAGAGAACGTATCCTAATACGAAAATGTTGCAAACTGATAGAGATGACAGAAGTTGATTTCAGCTAGGAAAAAAATAGAGGAAGGAAGTTGAGTTACAATCAAACTCGTTGACCAAGGAAGAGTTGGATCAGAATTGAATCATGGACTCAACAAACGGACTCTATAAATAATCAATGTATTACTGCTGAAAGAAGTGACACACAAGTACTAAAGTGAATTAAGTTCTGAAGCAAAAGTTCCAGAGATATTTTGCAAACAGAATTGTTGTGCGATACAAAGGCTACAGTTCAACTAGAAGAAACAGTTCCATTGTTTGTGTATTGAGTCTAGTTGATTGTAGTAGGAGTTTTAACATTGTATCATTTCAGCTTACTTAGAAGCAATTGTAATAGGTACAAATTGATCAAGTTAGAGTTAGCTTGAAATCTGTAGAAATTAGCTAGAGGCTAGTTGATACAAAGAGGATTAGAGTTAGTCCTAGGGTTATAAAAGAGTTTATTTTGTAAGTCTGTTTTGGCTCAGAGTTTTAGTGAAGAGTTTGAGCAAATCCTACTAAGGAGTAGGTCGTGGGTTTTTTCACCTTTTGAGCCAGGTGTTTTCCACGTAAAAATCCCTGTGTCTTTACTATTACTGCTTAATTATTCCGCAAACAGTAGTAAGTAGCATACTAAGAAGAACCAGGTTCTTCTTATTAGAGAGCACTCGAAAATTGGGTACTGCATAACTAACTTGTAATATTGTGTAGTATTGAAGTCTAAAACATCAACTGGTATCAGAGCGGGTTATCCTTGAAGAGGCTAACACCTAGGAAAAGATCAATATGAGTGCACCACATGGGAACTGGGAAGGTCAATCAACTGCAAGGCCACCACTCTTCAACGGCTAGTACTATTCTTGGTGGAAGAATAAAATGAAGGATCACCTTATTGGAGAGGACTATAAACTCTGGGACATAGTCACTGATGGACCACTTGCAACAAAGAAGAAAACTGTTAAAGGAGTAGATGTGCCTAACTAGGGCTGACTGCACAACTGAGGATTTGAAGAAATGGGAGAAGAATGCGAAGGCCAAGAAGTTGCTAGTGTCTGGACTAGGCCCAGATANAAGGTGAAACAATTCAGGAGATGTACACAAGGTTCACAACCTTGACTAATGAACTCAAGTCTCTTGGAAAAGTCATCCTTGAAGAAGACAAGGTTGAGAAGATTTTGACAAAGGTTCTGCCTATCTCTTGCGAAAGCAAGATAACTGCCATCCAAGAATCCAAAAATATGGCAACCCTTAGACTAGATGAGTTGATTGGCAACCTTACT
>ML266370.1:123096-138997 GCA_005239495.1 Nicotiana undulata | reverse complement strand
TGCCCCAAAAATGCCACAGAATCTAACTAGAACTCGCACTTGGAGAACTTAGCATACAACTTCGGTTCCCGCAAGGTCTAGAGAACAACTCTCAAGTGCTGCTAATGCTCACCCAGGCTCCGCGAATAAATCAAGATGTCATCGATGAAGACGATGACGAATGAATCAATATACGGCCTGAATACCCTATTCATCAAGTCCATGAATGCTTCTAGGGCATTAGTTAAACCAAAGGACATCACTAGGAACTCATAATGGCCATATCTGGTACGAAATGCGGCCATCGGAACATCAGAAGCCCGAATCTTCAACTGGTGATAACCCGATCTCAGGTCAATCTTAGAAAACACACGAGCACCCTGCAACTGATCAAATAAATCATCGATTCGCGGAAGAGGATACTTATTCTTGATGGTCACTTTATTTAGCTAGCGATAGTCAATGCACATCCGCATAGACCCATCCTTCTTCTTCACAAATAAGACTGGAGCACCCCACGGCGACACACTCGGCATGATGAACCCCTTGGCCAATAACTCCTCAAGCTGCTCCTTCGACTTCTTTAGCTCCTTAGGAGCCATACGATAAGGGGGAATGGAAATAGGCTGAGTATCTGGAGCCACATCAATACAGAAGTCAATATCTCGATCTGGAGGCATGCTTGGAAGATTTGAAGGAAACACATCCGAAAACTATCGAACAACAGGCACTGAATCAATGGTAGGAGACTCGGCGGTGGTATCCCACACATAAGCAAGGTAAGCCAAACAACCCTTCTCGACCATATGCCGAGCCTTTATGAAGGAAATGACCCGGCTGAAGGCACTAACTGAAGAACCTCTCCACTCTAGTCTAGGCGACTCAGGCATGGCTAAAGTGACTGTATTGGCATGGAAATCTAACACAGCATGATAAGGAGATAGCCAATCCATGCCTAGGATAACCTTAAAATCAATCATATCCAGCAATAAAAGATCTGCTCTGGTATCGAAACCGCAGAAAGTGACCACACAAGACCGGTAGACTCGGTCTACCACCACAGAATCACCCACAGGAGTGGACACATATATAGGAGAACACAAGGACTCACGAGGGATATCCAGAAAATGAGCAAATAGTACGGAAACATATGAATACGTGGATCCTGGATCAAATAGTACCGAAGCCTCCCTACCACATACTGAGATAATACCTATGATTACGGCATCTAAGGCAATTGCATCTGATCTGGCCGGAATGGCATAAAATCTGGCTGAGGCTCCTGAAGACTGAACTCCCCCAGAGTGAACAGGAACTAACTGACCTCCTCCTGACTGGCCTCCCCCTCTAGGACGACCCCTGCCGACCTGTCCTCCACCTCGAGGTGGCCGGACCGCTGGTGCTGAACTCCTAGGCTGATAACTCTACTGCACTGCCTTGCCCCGATACCTAGGACAATACATCCACGTATGACCCGGCTCCCCACACTCGAAACAACCTCCTAGTGCTACAGCCCGCTGCCCGAAAGAGGAGGAACCCTGAATAGCCGGAGGGCGGTGTGAACCCTCTGATAAGGCACTGAAATAGGAACTAGAGGATCTCTGATGAATAGAATAACTGATGGGTGCACCCTGGATGGCTAGTGGATGGTAAGAGCACTCTGGCATGGCACTAAATTGAGGCCTCGCTGAAATACCCCTAGGAGGTAGTGGAGGTGATGAATATGAAGGCCTACTGAACTGGCCGCCTCCGATATGACCTCTGCCCCTAGCTGGAGCACCCCTGAAGTCACCTGTGAACCTGGCCCTCTTGTCCTGCTGACCCTGCTGACCTGGTTGACCCTTCTCCCTACTCCTCATACGGTAACCCTCAATCCGTCGAGCTATCTCGACTACAAGCTGGTATGGGGTACCCATCTCTACCTCTCTGGACATAGAGGCCCTAATACCTGGATGCAAGCCTTCCACAAACCGCCGCACCCTCTCAGCATCAGTAGGCAATATCATAAGGGCATGGCGAGACAACTCGGAAAATCTAGCCTCATAATCAGTCACTGACATCTGCCCCTGCTCTAGTCGCTCAAACTGACCCCGTAGCTCCTCCCTCTCAGAAGGTGGAATGTATCTGTCTAGAAATAGCTGAGCGAACTGATCCCAAGTGACAGGAGGAGAATCTGCTGGCCTGCTGAGAATATATGACTGCCACCACCTGCGAGCTCTGCCCTCTAACTGAAATGTGGTGAAATCCACTCCATGGGACCTCAAAATCCTCATGTTGTGTAGTCTGTCCCTGCACCTATCAATAAAATCCTGAGCATCCTCTCCCCGAAGACTGAAGGGCGAAGACGGGTCCATCTATCCAACATCTTCTGCTGGTCACCCTCTACGACTGGCCTGGGCTCTGGGGCTGCTACTACGGGCTGAACCCCTCCCACGGGCGGCGTGCCCGGGGTATGACGTGCTGCTGCTGCCTGACCTATGGCCTGAGCGGTAGGAGTCTGGACTCCCCCTCCCGCTTGAGAAGTAGCAGGGTCTGCTGGAAATAAACCAGCCTGAGAAATAGTGTCCATGAATCTCAGCATATGGCCCATGACCTCCTGGAAGCCTGGCCCCGTCATGAAATCCACTAGAGCAAGTGCTACTGGAGGCACCTCATCCTGCTCCTCCATAATAGGGTCCTCTGGTGGTGCCACTGGTGTAGCTCTGGGACGCCCTCGTCCACTGCCTTGAGCAGGTGCTCAACCCCTTCCTCTACCCCGACCTTGGGCAGCCGGGGCAGCGGCCTCTCTTGGACCAGAAACATTGGATGCACGCGTCCTCACCATCTGTGAGAGAATAGAAGAATAATTTTGAGTACATCATAGATTGCACGACAGGATATGAATAAAGGGAAGTTTCCTAACACCCCATAGCCTCTTTAAAATAAGTACAGACGTCTCCGTACCTATCCGCAAGGCTCTACTGGGCCTGCCTGTGACTCGTGAGAGTTATGTGAACCTAGGGATCTGATACCACGTTGTCACGACCCAGAATCCTAATCCGGGTCGTGATGGTGCCCAACGACGGGGTTAGGCAAGCCAACACAAATTACACTAAGTGTTACCCTTCCCATCTAATTAAATAAGTCAACATTTACAAATTTTAAACAATTAAACATGATGATATCTTGACATGGAAATAAAGCATATGCATGCCTGTACAACCCAAACCCAAAATATATATACACTACGCGTGTGTGCCAGGAACTAGTGTCAAGAGTTTCATGGACAACTATTGAATATACAATGACTACAATATATACAGAGTCTCAGTCTGAATGAAATGGACAGATAATATAACAAAAGAACTCCAGGGTGCTGCTAGGAAGTCGCCGGGAAAGCAGCTCACCGTGAAGTATGACCACGCTATCAATATCTAGCACCGGTCTGATAATCAGACGTACCAGCCTCTAGACCTGTACAGTCAAGTACAGAAAAGAAATGAAAGTGCAGCATGAGTACATATTAAATAAATATGTACCCAGTGAGTATCCCGCCTAAACTCGAAGAAGTAGTGACGAGAGGTCGACTCGATACTCACTAAGGTCAAGTAGTAATAACATATGATAAAATATAATGAAATACAGTAGGCATGTCAAGAAATAAGCAACAAGTACATATCAGGAATATAAATCCAAACAACTACTGAACTAAACAATAAATCACTTTCAAGGGTAAGACCACCGAACAAAACAATAATCACAAATTCTTAGATCCGCCGTGGCGTACGGCCCGCTCCCATAAAGTACCTTCTAAACTCGCTGTGGCGTACGACCCGATCCTATGCATATATCACAATTATTCCTCAACACTGTCGTGGCGTACAGCCCGATCCCATATATTTCACAATTTCTTTTCAACTCTGCCGTGGCGTACGACCCGATCCCATATAGACATAATCACTCTCAAACCTGTCGTGGCGTACGGCCCGATCACAATATCTTACAATACTTACTTTCCATAACAAATTTCTTGCCATTCAACAACTTTCCATAAAGCCTCAGCGGAACAACACTATACAAAACATAATCTCATAGTACATATGGCGTCACAATAAATCATATAAATCATTACAAGGAAAACATATCAGGCATTACGAGAAAAGCATATAAGGCATTACGAGAAAGCATACAAGTCATGATGTGGGCCTAACTACCTCGTGTACATCACCATTGGGGACAATTCCCTCTTACAAGGTTAGAAAGGAGGCTCACCTCGTGTCGTATCTACCCCTCGGACCACAATTGCGCCCGAAACTCCAAACTCTACACCCGAGGACTCGCAACTAGTCAAAAGGGGGTACAATTGAATCAATGCATGCACAATGTGGGAAGTTATCTTAGCTATTCAATAAAATCGCTATTCTTGAAGAATTCCCAAATTCCAACCCCGGTCCGTCATGATCAAATTCCAAAAATTCTCGAAGGGATCACTCACCCAAAGCCTAAGGATCATTAATGTGTGATTTCTACTTGAATTCATGGCCTAAAATGGAAAATCACAAAATCCTTAAGAACCCTAAAATAACTACCTAATTCTATGATTTTAGATAATTTAGTAGTGTATTTAACTAGGAATTAGTGTTTGAAACTAGAAAAACTATGGAATTTACTTACCTCAATAACAGTGGTGGAAGGTTCCTTGAAGAGCTCTCTAAAAATTTGAGGAGGAAGATGAAAATGGAGGAAATATGCTAAGTCTCGTATTTAACAACACTGCCCAGGGATTCCTTAACTGCGATCGCGACGGCCAACTGGCCAGACCTCTGCAATCGCGGCAGAGGTCCTGCGATCACGAAGGCCACCTGGTCAGACCTCTGCGATCAAGGCAGAGGTCCTGCGATCGCGAAGAGCAAACTCACCCGACCCAGATGCAACTCAATGCGATCGCGAGAAAAGGCTGCGATCGCGAAGGTGTGGAACCCAGACCTCTGCGATCGCAAAGGGGAGGCTGCGATTGCAGAGAACAATCAACAGCCCAGCAAAATCCTTCTCCACGATCGCAACCCACCTTCTGCGATCGCAAAGAAGGAAACCAGATAGCGGAAATTTTTGGTTTTTCTAACTTAGCTCCCGGGGGTCTAAAACACACCCGAGCCCCTCGGGACCCCGTCCAAAAGCACCGGCAAGTCTGTATTCATGATACGTACTCGCTCGAACTTACGGAACATGAAAAACAACAACGAAACTCAAAATTCAAACGCAAAACCAAATTGAGATAAAACTTAAGAACTTGAAATTCTAGAATTCACTTCAATGCACCGTACCGGTCTATACTACTCGGAATGATTTCAAATTTTGCAGACAAGTCATGAATGACATAACAGAACTATCCCCGATCTCGAAATCTCATTTGGGACTCGAGAACACAAAATCACATTCCCAACCAATTTCAAATTCTATGAGATTTCTCAAGACTTCATTAACTCTAAATTTCCCATTTTTGATCCGAAACCCGTCAAATCAAGTCCGTTTCTTACCAAATTTCAGAGATAACCTTAAATAACACATATTGAACCTGTTCCGGGCTCCAAAACCATATTAAGGGCCCGGCAGCACAGGTTTCACACCAAGGTTCATTTCCATAAGCCTTTAATATTTTCATAAAATAATTTTCTTTAAAAAATTCATTTCTCGGACTTGGGTCCTCGGAATTCGATTTCAGGCATACGCCCAAGTTCCATATTTTCCTACGGACCTTCCGGGACTATCAGATCACGGGTCTGGGTCTGTTTACCAAAAAATGTTGACCAAAGTCAACTTTATTCAGTTAGTTATCATAAATTCAACTCTTAATCAAGTTTTCACATAAAGGCTTCCCGGCTACGCGCCCGGGCTGCGCACGCACATCGATGTGAGATTAACGGAGGCTTTCATAGCCTCGCAACACAGTCACAATTAGATTTACATAAGATGACCCATTTTGGGTCATCACAGTTATTTGGATAATTTGATTCTCTTTTATGTTTGAAGTATCATGCAGATTCTCTTCTTGGATGTTCAGTAATTTGGTTTGATTTAATATGTATAACAAAACTTCCTAGCAAAAGTAACCTAGGGGAATGGGAACTTCTCTAGATATGGTGTTGCTATAAGATAGTATTGTTGCTTTTGCCAATCAATAGATGGCTTTGTACAGAAAACCAAGATAAAGAGGAAGCAACATGTGTTGATATTATAAAGAAGCAGAAGGAGGAGAAGAAGAAAGAAACAAAGATAGACGTACTGACCTTGATTATTACTCCTAGTAGATAGACGATTGGTTCAGCAAAGATGCAAGTGATCAGGCTGCAATACAATTTTTAGCTTTATTGTTTTTATTTGAGTGCCCTTGATGATTCTTAACTATTCAAATTCCTGTCATATTCAGAAAATTAAATAAGAAATAAGTTTATTTGATCTAGGAGCTGCTGGTATATAATTTGATGCTTCCTTTGACATTGATGTAACTACAAATACTTTAAAATCAAAGGAGCTAAAACAACAAAATAAACCAGTCCTAGTCACATTTCCTGAGAAACACGTTAAGCTCACTATAACCAAGGAAACTGCCAACATCTCTTTTAAGCATAATTGCACCTATGTAGATTCAAACTATAAATCTTGATTTCACTAGCTACAACTGCCACAAATTCCAGAAAATGACTACCAAAAAGTAATTTGCATTAGACTTGATTAACATGGAGAGATTGATAACAAATGAATCTTCAAACTCAAGTGTTGAAACTAAAAGTACATGTCTAGGGACATTGTAAAATCTATCCTCACTGTTGGAAAATGCTGCCAGTTTGGCAAATAATGGAACAATGACTACTCTCTTGAGATTGTCTTCGTTGAAGGAAGTATCAGAGAAAGCAATAGCAACATTGGGAAATTTAGTAGTTACCTCAGTGTTGGCTCACCAAAGTTCTATTCAAAGGGAGAAAATGGCTAAGGCTGGTATAGTTCCAGTACTTCTTTTTTCTTTCTGTAAATAGAACAAAATAGTTTTCTTTTTTCCCATACTCACAATCAATCATATCTCACACCCAACCCCTTTTCCAGAATGCACATCAACCCGGAAACAAAATAATTTTTTGCTAACAAGTTTGCTAATTTTAGCAGGTACATTGGTATACAAAAAAAAAGACATAATGTACTAACAAAAAGTAAAAGAACAAAAAGCATTTTACATGACAAGTGTTATAAAACATATTCTAAAGTTTTACTAGTTAAGCGAAAGCATTATCAGTAAGAAGAAAGGAAAGAAGGCAGAAGAAAACCGAAGAAAAATTAATACATCATACCATACATGACATACATTAAGCTAAAATCAGATTTTGTGTTCCACTAGCCGAGGCACATTACACAGGTAAAAGACAACAAAAAGAAGCTGCAACATTTTGAGGAAGCTATTATAATATTCCACTATTTTGGAGCCAAGGAAGTATACAAGGTTAAAAGTAGTTTCATATGATGATTTGTATAACTATATCATAGTTCAGTTACTTCTTTTATTTTTTCTAGCTTAACTGTTCATAGCAGCAAAAATGTACAAAAGAGTAGTCCTCTCTTCACTTACCATGTATTTGTATCTTTGTTTAAAAAGAAAAGACAGCAGATGGGAATCATGCCCTAGCCCACGCACATGTGACTTTATGGCTTCTCTATCAATTAATTTACAAAGAAATTATGTCCCACAGCGCGAAGCTCGGACACATTAACTAGTTGAACACATATATAGTAGGTTAGTCGAACTACGGAGGATCTAAAACAGCTCAAATTGAATATGGGAGACCTCTCTTATAGACTTTGATCCCTAAACCAGAAGGCTTATCATTACAACATATATTACAGGAATTGTGCACTGCGTGCTATTGAGGATAGTTTTTATCGAAACATGGAGACGACATTCTACAATCAAAATTGTTGGGGGTGTACACATAGCTCATGCAATTCAGAGTCGATACCCAAACTACACAGCTTAATAGCTCAAACAGATAATTCAATGTAACTTTCCTGAGAAATTTAGTTCATAGAAGAATTCACAATATTTACTGAAATAAGCCCAAATAATTTAGGTTCAAAACATCAAAGAAAGAAAGAAATCATATACATTGCTCACACCATAAAGCTTAAAGAGAAAAAAGAACTATTATATAGAAGATAATGCCCAAATTAGAAAAAGAAAATAACCTGAAAATTATTACTCACGGATTGCCTTTTGGGTCGAAACTTTCTCGCGATTGGAAAATTTTCTTCACCTGTAATCGCTGCCTTTAATTATTCCTATGTTCTTCATCTCCTTCGAGTGAAAGAAACGGATTTTAGGACTTTGGAGATTTTGGGACTTTGCGGATTTGGGAGTTTAGGGTTAGCAATCGAGATTAGGGGGTTTTGGGTTAACAAATGGACCTTGGGAATTTAGGGTTAGCCACTTGACAGAGATGACTGATTTAATTTGCAATGGTGAATTGAGTTTTGTGGATGGATGCAATGGTGAATTGAGTTTTGTGGATGGATGGACTTTGGAAGTGTCGATATGGATGTGTTTTGTGGAGGATGGACGATACAGAGTACTCTTTAATTTCATTATAACATTTACATTAATAGAATATATAAAAAAAATAAAAGGAAAAAGGGGTTATTGGCAAGTTTAGAAAAATTGAGGGGGGGGGGGGGGGGGAACAAGGAGGGAACAAATACCCGTTCCGATAAAATAAAATTNGGAAGTGTCGACAGGGATGTGTTTTGTGGAGGATGGACGATGGAGTACTCATTAATTTCATTATACATTTACATTAATAAAATATAAAAAAAATAAAAGGAAAAAGGGGTTATTGGCGGGTTTAGCAAATTGAGGGGGGGGAACAAGGAGGGAACAAATACCCGTTCCGATAAAATAAAATTATCTAATACCGTTCCAATAAATAGGTATATTGGGACGGTTGTAAAACCGTTCCTATAAAAGATACCTATTGTAATGGTTAAGTGTCAACTGGAACAGTTTAGTATCTAAATTGTGCTGGTTTCATCCAAATGCTATTGTAACGGTTGTAACCGTTACAATACCCAGTTTATTGCCACGGTTTTAAAACAGTTCCATAAAAACTGTTCCAATAGGCTTATTTTCTAGTAGTGATAGGTTCTTCCAAGAACTCTTGAACCTGCGACCCCAAAAGACGCACTTGCGGAAAATCCATCGCAGGTGCGATTTTCACTTAAGCGTCGAAAACCGCTCCTACGGTCAAAACCCCGCATCTGCGATCTCGCGGGTGCGGTCCCATGCATGCACCTGCGGCTCCTGACCTTCTCACCAATGGTCCCCAATCCGCAGGTGCGGGTATGAAATCACCTACACCTCCAGCTGCTCTTCCAAGTTCAAGACTCTCCGTCAACCTTCCGGAATCATCCCGAGCCCCTCGGGGCCTCAACCAAATATACCAACACCTCATATAATATCACCCGGACTTAGTCGAACTCTCGGAACAGTCAAAATAACATCAAAGCACCGAAGTAACCAAAAATTCAAGCCTAAGGATTTCTAAACTTCAGAAATTCGCCAACGATGCCGAAACCACCTAAACCACGTCTGAATGACCTGAAATTTTGCACACACATCCCAACTAACACTACGAAACTGTTCCAACTTCAAGAATACCATTACGACCCCGATAGCTAATTTTTCGCTACCGACCGGAAATCGCCAAAAATCTAATTTCACCAATTCAAGCCTAATTCTACCACGGATCTCCGAATAACATTCCGAACACACTCCTAAGTCCCAAATCACCTAACAAAGCTATCTGAATCATAAAAAAAAATTCCGAGATCCTTTACCCATAAGTCAACTTCCGGTTGACTTTTCCAACTAATTCACCAACTTAAGAGACTAAGTGTCTCATTTCTCTCCACAATCACTCTGAACCCGAGACAACCGACCCAACACAACATAAACAAGCTGAAAAACACACAATAAAGCATAAATAGGGAAACAGGGGCTAAACTCTTGGAACGACCGGTCGGGTCATTACATTCTCCAGCTCTTAAACCAACGTTCATCCTCGAACGAGTCTAGAAACATACCTAGAGTCTCAAATAAGTGAGGATATTTTCTCCGCATCTCCCGCTCGGTCTCCCAGGTGGCCTCCTCCACCGGTCGCCCTCTCAACTGCACCTTAACGGAAACTATATCCTTAGATCTCAACCTTCTGACATGTCGACCCAAAATAGTTATTGTCTCCACCTCATAAGACATATCACCCTCTAGCTGGACCGTGTTGAAGTCCTAAACATGAGACAGGTCACCAACATACGCCTGAAGCATGGAAACGTGAAATGCTGGATGAACACTCGATAAGCTGGGTGGCAAAGAAAGTCTATAAGCCACCTCCCCTACCCTCTGAAGCACCTCAAAAGACCCAATGAATCGGGGGCTAAATTTCCCCTCTTCCTGAACCGCATAACACCCTTCATGGGTGACACCTTCAGCAGAACCGTCTCCCCAACCATGAAAGATACATCCCGGACCTTTCGGTCCGTATAGCTCTTCTGCCTAGACTGTGCCGTGCGAAGCCGATCCTGAATCAACTTCACCTTATCTAAAGCATCATGTACACAAATATGTACCCAAGAGCCTAGCCTCACCCGGTTCAAACCAACCAACTGTAGATCTACACCTCCTTCGATACAAGGCCTCATATAGAGCCATCTGAATACTCGACTGATAACTATTATTATATGCAAACTCTGCGAGTGGCAGTAACTGGTCCCATGAACCCCCAAAGTCAATGAAACAAGCACGCAACATTTCCTCTAGTATTTTAATAGTGCGCTCGGACTGTTCGTCCATCTGAGGATGAAAAGTTGTGCTCAACTCAACCTGAGTACCCAACTCTCTCTGCACATACCTCCAAAACTACGATGTGAACGGAGTATCCCTGTCAGAAATGATGGAAACTGGAACACCATGCAATTGGAAAATCTTTCGGATATAAATCTCAGCTAACCGCTCTGAAGTATAAGTAGTACCAACCAGAATGAAGTGCGCGGACTTGGTCAGCCGATCCACAACAACCCAAATAGCAACGAACATCTTTGAAGTCTGTGGGAGTCCAACTACAATGTCCATGGTGATCAACTCCCACTTCAACTTTGGAATATCCAACCTCTGATGATATCCACCTGGTCTGTGGTGCTCATACTTGACCTGCTGGCAGTTGAGACACCAAGCTACAAATCTAACAATATCCTTTTTCTTTCGCCTCCACAAATAATGTTGTCTCAGATCTTGATATATCTTCGCGGCACTCGGATGGATGGAATATCGCGAGTTGTGGGCCTCCTCAAGAATCAACTCCCGAAGCCCATCTATATTAGGCACACATATCCGACCCTACAACCTCATACCACCATCATCACTAATAATTACATCCACGGAATCACCTCGCCGGACCCTATAGTGAAGAACGAGCAAGTGTGGGTCATCATACTGGCTCTCTGATACAGTCATAAAGAGAATACCTGGAGGCTATGCAAGCCAATACCCGATGGGGCTCCGATAGATCCAACCTCAGAAACTGGCCCGCTAAAGCCTGAACATCAAGTGCTAAAGGTCTCTCTGCTGCTAGAAGATATGCTAGACTCCCCAAACTCTCGGCTTGGCGACTCTAAGCATCGGTCACTATATTGGCCTTCCCCGGATGATATAGAATAGTGATATCATAGTCCTTTAGAATTTCCAACAGTCTCCGCTGGCGCAAATTCATATCCTTCTGCTTAAACAAATGCTGCAGACTACGGTGATCAGTAAAAACCTCACAATGAACCCCATACAAATAATGACGACAAATCTTCAATGAACAATGACCGCTAACTCAAGATCATTCACCGAATAATTATTCTCATGAGTCTTCAACTGGCGCGAGGCATAGGAAATCACCATACCCTCTTACATCAATACACAACCAATGCCTATCCTCGAGGCATCACAATACACGGTGTAAGAACCTGAAGCTGATGGCAATGCTTACACTAGAGATGTGGTCAGAGCAGCCTTGAGATTCTCAAAGCGCTCTTCACACTCGTCCAACCACCTGAACGGAGCACCCTTCTGGGTCAATTTGGTAAAGGGCGAAGCGATAGAAGAAAACCCCTCAACAAAGCGACGGTAATATCCTGCCAAATCAAGGAAGCTCCTAATCTCTGTAGCTAAGGACGATCTGGGCCAACTCTGTACCGCTTCTATCTTCTTCGGATCTACTTGAATACCCTCACTGGACACCACGTGCCCGAAGAAAGCTACTAAGCCAAGCCAAAACTCACACTTGGATAATTTCGCATAAAGTTTCTCATCCATCAATCTCTGCAATACAACTCTCAAATGCTGAGCATGCTCCTCCTGGCTACAAGAGTTCACCAGGATGTCATCAATGAACACAAAAACAAAGGAATCCTAATATGGCTGAAACACGTTGTTCATCAAATGCATTAACACTTCTGGGGCATTGGTCAGCCCAAAAGACATCACTAAAAACTCATAATGGCCATAACGGGTACTGAAAGCTGTCTTGGGAATATCTGAATCTCGAATCTTCAGCTGATGATACATGGATCTCAAATCAATCTTAGAGAACACCCTGGCTCACTGATGTTGGTCAAAAAAATCATCAATACGAGGAAAATGATACTTATTCTTGACTGTAACCTTGTTCAACTGCCTGTAGCCAATACACATTCTCATGGAACCATCATTCTTCTTCACAAACAACACCAGTGCACCCCAAGGTGACACACTAGGCCGAATAAACCCCTTGTCTAGGATTTCCTGAAGCTTCTCTTTCAATTCCCTCAATTCTACTGGTGCCATACGATACGGTGGGATGGAAATAGGCTGAGTTCCTGACACCAAATCCATACCAAAATCAATATCCATGTCATGCGACATGCCTTGCAGGTTTGCATGGAACACATATGTAAAATCACGGACCACAAGAATAGAATAAATAGTGGGAGTCTCAGCACTAACATCCCTCACAAAAGCCAAATAAGACAGACACCCTTTCTCCACCATATGCGAAGCCTTAAGGTATGAAATCACCCTACTAGGCA
The DNA here is from genome assembly GCA_005239495.1 of Nicotiana undulata. Classification (NCBI taxonomy): domain Eukaryota; kingdom Viridiplantae; phylum Streptophyta; class Magnoliopsida; order Solanales; family Solanaceae; genus Nicotiana; species Nicotiana undulata. The sequence goes on along the minus strand of ML266370.1, from coordinate 125,893 downwards.
CATAATTAATAGAACCTCTCCACTCAACCCTCGGAAATCCTGGCATCACTAAGGTCACGATCGTAGAGTGACAATCTAAAACAATATGACACAGAGATAGCCAATCATGGCCAATATCACATAAAAGTCAACCATGCTAAGCAATAAAAGATCCACTCGGGTCTCCAGACCCCCAATAGATGCCACACATGACCGATACATACGGTCCACAATAATAATATCGCCCACCGGAGTCGACACATGAACGATGTAACTAAAGACTCACGGGGCATATCCAGAATATGAGTAAAATATGATGAAACATAGGAATACATGGAACCAGGATAATATAAGACCGAAGCATCTCGGTGACAAAATGATAACCACTAGAAGAACCAGGCATGGATGAACCCTGAACCGATGGTCTGCGAGATGAACTCTGGGCTAGGAGGGAACTGAATGAAGAGCGGCCCAAATGAGAACTGCGGGGACCATGCCTGATGATTCAACACTATAAGCTGGGCGAGATGGCTAAGGAGGAATATATGAGCAGCCTCTACTATGCTAAAACTGACCCCTGGAGGAAACACTGCTAAAGTTTCCAGATCCTCGAGGCCTCTTGGCCTCCCTCTCATCTCGCTCCTGGTGACGAAATGACTCAATATCTCGGGCAATATCAACAACCTGCTCAAAAGTAGCACCCGATACCCTGTCTCTGGTCATAAGAATCTGAAGCTGATAGGTGAGGCCATCCACGAACCTCCTGATCCTCTCTCTCTCTTTATGTAGGGACCAACTCAATAGCATGACGGGCTAGCTCTGAAAACCTCATCCCATGCTGCATCTCAGTCATATCATCCTGACGCAGCTACTCAAACTGCCTGCACAACTCCTCTTTGCAGTACTGTGGGACATACTTCTCTAAGAAGAGAATGGAAAATTGCTACCAAGTAAGGGGAGTTGCACCAATAGGCTTATGCCTCTCATAAGACTCTCACAAAGTAAATGAAGCTCCTGAAACTGGAAAGTGGTAAACGAGACCCCACTGGTCTCCAATATCCCTGATATGCGAAGAATCCTATAACACTTGTCTCAAAAACCCCGGGCATCCTCGCCCTCAGCACCACTGAATGTCGGAGGCTGAAGTCTACCAAATCTCTCCGAGTTGCGCTGCTTGTCCTCTGGCATGATAGGACTCACATAATCCTGAACATGTGCAACCGATTAGGCTGGAGCTGCACCCGGTGTTTGAAGTTCCTAAACAACCTGCTTAGGTGTATGGGCGGCAGAAGTCTGGGTGCCTCCCCCGGCCTGAGAAGTAGTGGTTGTAGGAGAAACAACGACAGCATGTGCAAGACTGGTGCACATAGTCAGGATCTGGGCCAAGGTCTCCTGAAGATCCGGAATAACAAAAGGCACAACCGGTGCCTGGGTTGGTCCCGCTAGAACATCTACGGCTGGGACCTGATCTGGAATAACAGGTGGGTCTAAGGGTACTGCCCCGGCTGCTGCGCGGGCTGCACCCCTACCTCTGCCACGGCCTCGACCGCGGCCTCAACCCCACACGAGCCTAGCTGGTGGCTGATCATCCTGTCTGGTAGCACGTGTCCTCACAATCTGTGGGAGAATGAAACAATAGAAGTTTAGTTACCAAAATCAACAGGTTTGCACGCCAAGAATTCAAGAATGTGAGATTTTTCCTAAGGGTTCTGCAACCTCTCGAATATAAGTACAAACGTCTCCATACCGATCAGAAAGACTCTACTACACCTGCTCATGGCTGGTGAGTCCTATGTAACCTAGGCTCTGATACTAACTTGTCACGAACAAAAATCCACCCTGGCCGTGATGGCGCCTATCGTGATACTGGGCCAGCCAATTCACGACGCATAAAATAAGGAACTTTTCATTTAATTCAATACTATCCGATATTTTATAAAAATTTCCCATTTTTAGCATTTCAAACAAGTAGAGATAAGTAAAACATTTAAACATTGTCCCAAAACTCGGAGTCATCAGTCATGAGCAACTAAAAGGAAATACAAAATCCGGTATTGTTTCCTTAATACAAACAAGTATGAGAATATGAAAATGACGATAAAGGAAAGAGAAAGTCAAGTCTCTAGACGACGTGCAGCTACCTCGAAATCTCTGAAATGCTCCAAAGAGAATGAATCAGCTCTCACTCAGCCCTGGAACCTGAATCTGCACACTAGGTGCAGGGAGTAACGTGAGTACGCCAACTCAGTAAGTAGCAATTATAACTAAAGACTTATGTGCAGTGATGAGCATTTAAAATACTGTAATTTCATAACATAAACAACAATGGAAATATCGAGATCAAACCAGTAATTAAATTCCGAACATCTCGTGAAAAAATATTTTTTTCTATGAAAGCTTGTTTAAAACATTTGTTCAACATGTCAATAGAGGCTCAGTGAAAATATTAAGAGTGAAAACAGTAATTTCCATAAAAATAAGCCCCTCGGGCACAATATCACTCACAAATAAAGCCCCTCGGGCAAGCCTCTCAGTCACTCGTGACTCAACTCTAATCAGTCAGCACGCACACTCCACCACTCACGCTTAACAGGTAACTCATAATAACCGTTGCGACGTGCAGACCGATCCATAAACATATAGTCGACTTCGCTCACTGGGGGTGTACAGACTCCGGAAGGGCTCCTACAGCCCAACCGCTATAGTGTTGTGGCGTGCAACCTAATGCAATATCATTGCAGTGTGCAGTACGATCCAACATATCTCGCTGCGGCGTGCAGACCGATCCACACACACACACACACACACACACACATAT
>ML266370.1:109639-122825 GCA_005239495.1 Nicotiana undulata | reverse complement strand
TATATATATATATATATATATATATATATATATATACAATGTTGCGGCGTGCAGCGCAATCAATAACTATCCTCACAATCTGGCCCTCGGCCTCACTCAGTCATCATCCTCACAAGCCACTCGGGCATATCAGTACAACTCAGGGGACTTGGCCCAAAAATATCTTACGTATATTTAAAATAAAGTGATGAACAGGAATAAACATCGAACATGTATAAATCATGACTGAGAATATATTTTCTATCAAAAATAGTGTGAGGATAGTGGTAAAATAACCTAGAGGGTCCAAAGAGTTCGGTACAAGGCCCCAAAAATGGAATTCAACCCAAAACATAGTAATAATCTCTAAAATACAGAATATCATATGATTTCTAGTCAAATATGATATTTAATAGTCGCTACGGGACGGACCAAGTCACAATATCTACCGCTGCACACCCACACGCGCGTCACCTAGCATGTGCGTCACCTCATTTATCAAAATAGTAAGATATACCGGGGTTTACAATCGTTACTTACCTCATATCGGATAAAAATCTACTTTGTGATGCCCTTGCCGCTCGACTCGGCCTCAAATCGTCCTGAATCTATTCAAAATCAGACTCATATCATACAAATATGCTAAAGTTACAAAACCCGCGCGAAAATAATCAAATTACACCAAAACTCCTGAAATTGACCAAACCCGACTCCCGGACCGACATCTCGGAATCCGATAGAAATTGCAAAACTAGAATCCTTATACTCTCACGAGTCCATACATACCAATTACATCAAAATATGACGACAAATGACCCCTCAAATCCTCACATAAAGCTCTCAAATTTCAAGCCCTAATCTCCCAAATTTCTTCCTTAATTCCCACAAATTGCATGATTAAACAGTAAAACAATCATCACAAACACAAGAAATGAAGCCCAAGTAACTTACCCAATTGATAACCTTCGACTTCCTCTTAAAATCACTGCTCAAAGCTCCAAACCAGTAAAAAAAATGGTGAAGAATGAGTGAAAATTCGCGAAGGCAACCTTATATAGGTTCTACCCAGAACTCTCGTACATGCGACCCTAAAAGCCGCACCTGCGGAAAATCCATCGCAAGTGTGATTTTCACTTAAGCCTCAAAAATCGCTTATGCGGTCAAAACCCTGCATCTCCGATCTCGCAGGTGAGGTCCCATGCACGCACCTGTGTCTCCTGACCTTCTCACCAATGGCCGCACCTGCGGCTGCCTATGCTCTTCAGTGGCCTCGTACATGTGGTCCCTACTCCGCTGGTGCGGTTATGACAGCACCAGCAGCTCAAAACTCTTCCAAGTTCAAAACTCTCCGTCAACCTTCTGAAATCATCCTGAGCCCCTCGGGGCCTTACCCAAATATACCAACACCTCATATAACATCACCCGGACTTAGTAGAACTCTCGGAACACTCCAAAATACATCAAAAAACCGAATTATCCCAATATTCAAGCCTAAGGATTTCTAAACTTTTGAAATTCGCCAACGATGTCGGAACCAGCCAAACTACGTCAGAATGACCTAAAATTTTGCACACGCATAAAACATGACGCTACGAACATGTTAAAACTTCCTGAATTCCATTCTGACCCCGACAACTAATTTTCCACTACCGACCGAAAATCGCCAAAAATCCAATTTCGCCAATTCAAGCCTAATTCTACCACGGACCTCCGAATAACATTCTGAACACACTCCTAAGTCCCAAATCACCTAACCAAGCTATCTGAATCACTAAAACCAAATTTCCGAGATCCTTTACCCATAAGTCAACTTCTGGTTGACTTTTCCAACTAATTCACCAACTCAAGAGACTAACTGTCTCGTTTCTCTCCACAATCACTCTGAACCCGAGCCAATTGAGCCAACACAGCATAAACAAGCTGAACAACACATAATAAAGCAGAAATGGGGGAAACGGAGGCTAAACTCTCGGAATGACCGGTCGGGACGTTACATAAGCATTGTCCACAATGCTTAACAAAATAAGAATAAAGAAGGATAAGAGTCAAAAAGGCTCCATATGTGGCCTTTTACATCTCTATGTCCATAGCATCGTCACCGCTCCCAATCTCTTCTAACTGGATCTCATCATCATCGGCTCTCGTAGTAACTGGGTTAGTGAACATCTGGTGCACTGCCTTAGCAGTGTCGGCAGCCAGATCTAGCTCCTCAAACTAGCCAGCTGGTGCCACTAGAGTTGATGGTGTTGCTGGATCTGCTGGTGCTGGTGGGTCTGACCCCATGAGCATATCAAATGGAAGATCACCAGCTGCTACTATCTTGGTCACCTCTCTCCTCAGCTTATCAAGTGATTTCTTGGACGCTTAAGATTTCTTCATTTTCTTTACCTGCTTCCCATCTCCTTAATCACTACTCCATGTGCTACCAAGGTGTTCATGATGGTGGTCTAGTTCTCCAAGATCTTCTTCAATGTATCCTCCACTGTCGGAGGAATCTAGGGTGCCAGAGTGGATGACTGTGCTGCAATAGTACTGGATATGTCAGACAACTTTTGTAGTGGTAGTCCGCATCTAGTTGTTGAGGGTCGACAGTGTTTGGGAGACTCGCAGCACATATAGTAGATGAGTGGGCATGGGCACCGACTTCAAAGCTGATGTGGAAGGTATTGATTCTGAATGACCTGAAGAAAGAGGTGGAAGGATAGTTATTGCACCATCAGAAGGCTCTGCTGATGTAGATGGCATGTCAACTATCTTAGTACCTACCCCGACGGGCTCATCAGACTAGCCTGCAGTAGTAGAGGATTGACCCTTTTTCTTTGGGTTTCCACCACTTATCAAAGAATACCATGAGAAGGGTTTCTTCGCTCGCAGCTTGGTATAAAATCCCTCAGCTCTACACTCGCATTAGTAAGGTACTAAGTGATAGTGTTGGGATACGGGTAGGAGGTCTCACATTGCCGGCGACCACAGACATATTGACCGACATCACGTCACCCACATTGATTGGGTACCCAGCCATGATATAGCCGACTAGCACTGTCCTCTGAATTGGAAGATTTGTTTCAATTTGGCACGGGTCTAGTATGCTACATATGAATGTATGCCATCCCTTTTCCTAAAACATTAGGGTGTTATACTGAATAGGAACCCCTGCTATGATCCATGCTAGAAGCGGCACTGGAGCTGCAACAATCTCAGCTAGCCATGGTCGAACTGCATCTACCAGTGCTAACGTTTCCAGCTATTGCACAAGCTCCATATCCTCAAACCTTAAATCACCCTCCTACGCTTCCCGAGATGGGGCATATGAACTAGACACGAAAGGCACATGTTGTCTTCCTCGGCCGCTGTGGCTTTCTTATTGATTACCCTTTCGAGGGAGAGAGGTAAATTGCTTTTTCCTTTTCCTTTGCCTCTGGAAGGTTTTCCCCTATCCCTTGATGTATCACCATGACCTCGTGATCTAACCATTTTCTGTAACAAACAACAGCAGGAGTCAGTTCCAGTTCAAGTGCATATAAACAAACACTCACAGAACTGCCGCGCCCCCTTTTTCTATCGCAAGGGTTAGGTACGGAGAGATCGGGTTTATGACATTTTGGACAAATCTTTAAAAGAAAGGGTTTAAGGAAGAGTCGCCACCTAACGATTTTTATGGTGCGTTAGGGAACCTAGAGTTGATAACTCATGAACTAGTTTGCGTTACCAAAGATTGGGTAAGGGCTTGAAATTATCCCAAGGGGAAGGTGTTAGGCACCCCTCAAGATCCACAAATGTGGGTCCCAGCCAATAAGTTTTGTGAATTTGGACGGTGAACAAGTAACAAGTAAGGTTCATATAAGAGGGGATTTCAAACAAGCTTAAAAATCTTTAAAACAATTTGGAGAAAGTATAAAATAAACATTTGAAAAGAAACTGTCCTAGGTTTAGAGTAATACGGATCACTTCAATGCAATACCCGATATGTCACACCTCGAAGAGGCGGCTACACGTGGTATTAGCGCACCGGTCATCATATCCGTATTCTACCCTTCCCATCTTGTAAAGGTTATTTAAAAAATGCGTGTGTTGGTTACGAATGCTTATTGCGTGCCATTACCCATCCCATCCTATAAGTCCTGGAGGGTGTTTAGGACTTCTAATCCTACAAGGAAGGAACTAGGCTGAACCATTAGGTTTAAAGGACAAATACAAGGCGACATACAAAACAAGTAGGACTACACATATAAGGGAACATATAAAGACAAGAAAGGCTCATAGGTCCCTCCACACATAGACATGTAAGTAGCACGTCTCAAACATGATTAAAGTCTCAAGACAGGAGTTCAAAAATAGGAATTTTAGTAAACTAGTAGGTCGTAGGAATCTGGGTTAGAAAACTTAATGAAGACAGAAAATTTAATTAAGACTGAGTGACTTGAAGGATAGCTGATTTTCAAAAATATAGTAGCTAAAAGCAGCGGTAAGATCTAGAAGTATGCAATGATTTACATCTTTCAGAAAACATAGAAGAAAGTCATTAAAGCAGGGGTTTATAGTAATAGTGAATTTAAAAGATAAGTGACTAAAATACAGTAGCTTAGCATACAGTAATAGTTATTAGTTTACAGGGAACTGTAGCAAAGGGAGTAGTAAGATGGTATCAAAACATAGTGGCTTGAAAGGCATACAAATAAGGAGTCGAAATGGCACGATTTTGAGCAGAATGAGGCATTTTGAAAACACAGTAGTTTAGACATAATAGTACAAATTCAGTAAGCCCTAGAGGAGGCAAATATACAATTTCAAGACTGTTTTAAAAATAGAGTAAGAGCAAAATGACTTCAATGAGGTAAAATAAGAAGGTGAGCATCAGGAAGTAAAATGTTTAAGGGGACGGGTCTGACTTAAACCCAATTAGTTGATCTCAATATGCATTAGGCCTAAAGTTTGCCTAGGCGTCGCCTATATTGCCTAATTATATCAAAGAGTGAACATGCATATTTATGTCTGATTTTAAGGGATATATACTTGCAGAAAATGTTTCAAACAAATTAACCATATTTTACGGGATTATTAGATTAAGCAGGCTAGTTAGACATTTTAACAATTGCAACTCAAACAAGTGAAAGATCTTAGGCAGCAGGATATCTAATGCACGTAGGAGTTCTTAAAACACATGGTTTCTAAGATGAAAATGCAGCAATGACTTTATGACAGTTGATGTTGCTTGTTTATTAACTGATCAGAATCATGAAATGAGTATAATAACATGCTGAAGTGAAAGTCCTAAAACATGATTTTTAATATGTGAAATGCATGTCCTATGCATGTTATCTAATGCCCAAATAAGTAAGTAAGGTCCTATAAGCATGTTTTCTACCCATTACCTAAGCTAGGCATGCATAACCCCCATATTCACTATCCAGCCCCAATCATTCGTTTACAAATTATTACAGACCATAATAAATGAATTACAATAATGAAAAAAGGAAGATAAGAAGTTATTCTATTGGGAGCCTCTAATCAGGCCCAATCTTCCAGACTCACCCCTTTCAATTTCACAGCCTTACATCAATCTGGGTGCGGCAAAGCTCCCAAAGGCCTTGGTGAGGGCCCTGGCCAATACCAGCACCCAACAAATGCCCATTGTTAAACAAGTGCAGTGTCGAGTACCCTTACCTCAGTGTTTCAAGGTTCAGAGGGAACTCATGGTCCCTAAGCGATGCACACACTGAGGGGGGTGGAACCTAAAGGTCTAGGAAATGTGTGAAGTGCTAAAAGACGTTAAGCAAGGGAATTTTGAAATCACTTATAGACTAGAAGAAATAATTTTGAAATATTGGAGTAACAACACTAATCACAACTCAGTGGAGTTCCAAGCAAACAAACACAAATAGGAAAAGGGATTCAGGGGATAAGCAATAGGGCAGTGTACAATCAGTTTAAAAATCACAGGTTCACCACATAGATTAGGGGGTAACATGAGATTGGTTTTGAATAAAGGAAGCAACAACAACTAGTCATAAAACAATCACAAGCAAGGACAGGGGTTGGGGAAAAGTGAAGGTGGTAGTAGATAATCAATTTTAGTTACAAGTTCATCACATATTAGGGATACCCTTATGGAAGTAACAAATATTATACAACTACTAAAGAAATCACAGAAGAGAGGCTAGCCAGATGAAAAGAAGACACACAAATATGCTAGACATGCAAAGAGAAAAGAACAGTAACCACATAGCCAAATGATCCCATAGGCCCTAATGAACCACAGAGAATAGAGCAGAAGTTGGTGTTAAGCTAGAAGAAGAAGAGAGATCATATAGATGGATTGGACATGCTAATGACATGGCAAGCAATAGAACCATAGATAGAAGCATGCAAGTAAAAATAAGAAACGCAAATAGAATTGAAACATGTTGTTTGGAACACTTGTTAATTTAAACTAGAAACATACCAGTTATGCAAGCAAAGAGCAGCAGTAGAGTGTAGCAAATAGCACAGTAGCCTTGGCTTAGCAGCCGGCTAATAGCAAGCACAACAGAGAGTAGCAATAGAGACAAGAGAGATATCCAAGAGGAGCAGAACACAAGAGAGTAGTATAGAGAGGATTGAGCCAAATTCGACATGTCCTACAAATGAAAGAGTAGAAGTATTTATAGCTTTGAAAAGCAGTAGTGAAATAAGGTAAGAAATACTGACTTAGCATAGTTATAGAAATAGCACCAAATCAGAATCAATTAGGACCCGGAATCCCTTTAATTAGGGAGTCATAACTCAAATGGCCCCAATCAATGCTAAATAAGGAAAAGGATCAGATGTAAGACAAATTTTTACCATAACAGGGGTGGTAAAGTATAAGTATGCAATTAAGTCCAAGTAAGCAAAGTACGTATAAACAAAATAGGGCAGAGTAAGAATCACGCATGGGATTGAAAATCACAGGGAATCAGCAATAACTAAGGAAAGTATCCCATAAGTAAGGAAGTAATTCAAAAATCAGCAAGGAGCTATAAGGAAGCTACACAAAATCACAAACTTAGAGAAGATGTCACAGATTCTAAGGAAATCACGCAAAATAAACATAAATAACTATGTGAACCATCAATAATGAGAAGCCAGACCCAATAAGTAACATGTGTTGACAAGATCAGACAAACCCAAAGGACAAATTAGAGCAGGAAGCACAAAACACATAGAACATGCATGATGCCTAAACTGTTCATGAGACAAGCAAACATATCGAACAAGTAAACATATACATTGAAGAGCAAGTCAGAAATTAGGGTTTCGACTAAAGGTTTTAGGATTTTGGCAAAAGAATGAAACAACCAAATAAAAACTTTGAATAAACAGGCAAACACAGGAAAATCATAAGATAATACTTAAGAAATCAGGAGTTAAACCGCCTTAAAAGAAGGGTTCCAGAACCCTAGTTTTAAAAAGCAAAAAAAAAGGAAATCGTTTGCAAAACATAAGGTTTTAAGAAAACATAGGTGAGAATCATCGAGATAAACATAGATCTGTTGCAGATCTTAAAAGAAGTTGAAAGGTCAGGTATTAGGGTTTCAGAGATAGAACTCATAGATAGTCGAAAAACCTGTCGTAATATTAGAGGTGGTGGTAGCCGGAACACCACTGAGTTGAACCTCGCCGGAGAAGGCCGGAAACGTCCAGGCATGAGCCTCCATGGCCGTTCTGGCATGGTGGGAGCTTTAAAGAGTCTTAGAGACAAAGTAACAGGAGAGACGACTTCATGGTGGCCGGTGGTTGAAGGGATGAGCCTGGGAGTGGTCGGAGATGAAGGCCATCGGAGGAGATGAAGAGCCCAGAAGGCTCTAGAGAGAACTAGGAGCGGAGGGGTCGAGAAGAGAGAGACTGGGATGGGAAATGAAAGACGGGGAGGGGGGTAGGTTAGATTAATTATGGTAACTAATAATCTGGGTCGTTGATCTCGTTTGATCAACGGCTCAGATTGAATGGGTATTGGGCCGGGTATAATGGGGTTTGGGTTTGGGTATTTCAATTGGGTTAATGGGTTGGGTAATAGATTAGGCTAAATATTAAATAAAATGTGGCTATGTATTAAATACCCAAAAATAGATAAATAATTAAATAAAAATAGCCAATAATTATATAGGAATGAAATTATGTTTAAATAGGTGAAATTACAGTAATTAGATAATATTAAGTGTAAAAAATGCATAAGTTTCGAATTAAAATAATACAAGATGTTCAATTGGGCTATAATTATAAAATTACTGTAATTAAAATTAAACGAGACCCAATTGGCTAATTCGTGAAATAATTGAGTCCTAATGGACAAAAATGATTAAATATAGCATACTGAGCCGGGAAACATATTGAAATTATTTATAACATAATTTGTGAATACTTATTTAAAGATAAAATGTTAAATAAACAAAAAAAAAATTAATAAAATATGGAAAAAGAGGGAAAAATACTCATTATTACAAAGAGTGATTTTGAAAGCTTATATGTAAGTTAAAAAATAATTTGAGGAAAAATTGGGTATCATCAAGAACAAAACATTTTTGCAGGGAGGGGAAGTGCGGTCCATACAATTGCAAGTGGAGCCGCAGCGTGGTTGTGCAGACCGCACAATTTGGACTTGCGGTCGCAGATACAAAATTGCGGTCGGTAGAATTTTGTGTGCGGCTGCACATCTGAAGCGTGATCCACACAATTGTCAGTGCATCCGCACTATGAGAACCACACAATGGCAACTCTCTGAAGATAGAGATTGACCTGATCTGCAGCCGCACACACTTTTCTGTGGTTGCGTTAGTGTTACTGTGGTCCGCACAATTTTAAGTGAGGTCCGCACATTATTGCCTAACCAATAGCCATAGTCAACACTTCTACAGACCACACAATTACTTGTGCGGCCGCTAACTTCAAAATTAGATCGGGCAGCTTCCTTAAGGGTTTCAATTTATGTACAAATTGGACATGGTAAGAGCAATTAAGCATGATAATCAAGATACCCATTCTCCAAAAAGAAATTAGGAGTTGACCTAACATAATTTAAACCCCACATGGATAGAAAATTAGCTTCTAATGACAAATGGTCTAAAATAACTAATGAATTATGAACTAAGCTAAACAAATTAAAGAATCCTAGAAATGATTTGAACATACCAGTGATTAAGTCGTGCTAAGGAATGATCACATATGCGTCTCTAGGTGGTGATGATTGAACAAACTTGTGCACAATTTTAGCCCTTTTTTGAGTGCTTAGTGGATGAAAAGTTTGTACCGTAGCCTTAGCATTACTATTTGTACAAAACAATATCTGGCTAAGGAATAATGAGATGAGTGAGGCCACAAAATTCCTTCTACGATCCACACTCTGTTACTTGGAGGTTCACTTTTTTTTATGATGTACGGTCCACAGATTTAGCTGTGCGGACAACAGATTTTGGTGCGGACCGCAGAATTCACTGTGCGGCTGTACTTTTGTTGTTTCTATGACAAACAAACTTCATAGAGTTTTCATTTTTCCATCTCAATTTGTGCGGTCAACACAAGAATTGTGTTGCCGCAATTGCCTTCTGCTGTTGCATTCCAAATTGTGCGGTCCAAACTTTTTCCTTACTTAGCCAATCTTTCTGAGCACAGTTCCTCTAAAGCACGCTCATTTCTGAAACACACTTCAAATCCAGTTAGCACAAAATAACACCTATCTATAAAAGAAAAAGAGAAAAAGAAAATAAGCATGGGTTGCCTCCCAAGAAGCGCCTGATTTAACGTCGCGGCACGATGCAGATAAACCATCGCTTCATATGAATCACTGCCACCACGTGGCCACCATCAGCTTGTACCAAATAATGCTTCACCCGGTGACTATTGACTCTGAATACCTCATCATTTTTGTTCTTCAAGTCCAATGCACCAAAGGTGTCACACCCACAATTTCAAAAGGGCCACTCCATTTGGATTTTAGCATTCGGGGAAACATCTTCAATCGTGAGTTGAACAACAAAACAAGAATTCCCACGTTTAAATTCTTGTTTCGGATGTATTTTTCATGAAGGTACTTCATTCTTTATTTGTACAAGGAGGAACTTGCATATGCATGGTACCAGAACTCATCTAATTAATTTAGTTGTGCAGCCTGCAATTTAGCGGTTGAATCCCAATCAATATTTAACTTCTTTAAAGCCCATGTGGCTTTGTGCCCAAGTTCCGCCGGAAGATGACAAGCTTTTCCAAGCACCAACCAGTATGGAGAAATCTCGATAGGAGTTTTGAAAGCAGTTTGATAAGCCCATATTGCATCATCATGCTTCTTTGACCAATCCGTCCGACTTGCACTCACTGATTTGGAAAATATACTCTTTATCTCCCGGTTGGAGACTTCCACTTGACCGCTAGCTTGAGGGAGTCGTAATTGTATGAGTGACGCCATGCTTTCTAAGCAAGGTGTCAAACGCTTTGTTTAAAAAATGCGACCCCCCGTCACTTTTGATAGCCCACTGAGTACCAAATCTTGTGAAAATATTCTTGTTCAAAAATGCCACCACACTTCTTGCTTCATTGCTGGGTATAGAAACAGCCTCAACCCATTTAGACACATAATCAACCACGACCAAGATGTTGGTGTTTCCACGAGAACTCACAAAGGGACCCATGAAGCAAATACCCCACACATCAAAGGTATCAATCTTCAAAATGGTAGTGAGAGGCATTTCATTCTTCTTCGAGATTCCACCTGCCCATTGGCATTCATCACATCTTTTCACCATATCACTTGTATCTTTGTAAAGTGTGGGCCAATAGAAACCACAATGTAGCACTTTAGCCGTTGTTCCTGCTCCGCCATGGTGACCACCATAAGGCGAAGAGTAACAAGCTCCAAGGATTTCACATTGTTCCTCCTCCAGTACACATCTTCTAATCACTCTAGTTGTACAAATCCGGAAAAGGTACGGTTCATCCCAATAATAGTCTTGACAATCCCGTTTGAGCTTCTTATTTTGGTTTGAAGATAACTCATTAAGGATTATACCACTTACAAGAAATTTTCTAGATCCGCGAACCATGGCACCTCTTTCATTGAAATAGCCAAGAGTTTCTCATCGGGAAGGGAGTCATTGATTTCAAGGCCATCATATGGCCTCCCCTTCTCCTCCAAATGAGACAAGCGCTTTTCCACTTGGTTTTCACTTCCTTTTCGATCTTGAATGTCTATATAAAGCTCTTGCGACAGAAGCAACCATATCATCAACCAGGCTTTTGAATCATTCTTGATCATAAAATAACGAAGTGATGCATGATCCTTGTGGACAATCATTTTTGCACCCATCAAGTACGGACGAAACTTGTCAATAGCAAACACAATGGAAATGAGCTCTTTTGGGTAATAGTGTAATTGACTTGGGCATCATTCATGGTCTTACTAGCATAGTAGACAGAATGAAAAATCTTGTTGATAGGTTTCCCCAAAACTGCTCCAACTGCTACATCACTAACACCACACATGAGCTCAAAACGAATGCTCTAATTAGGAGCGGTGATAATGGGAGTAGTTGCCAACTTGAACTTGAGAAATTCAAATTCTCTCATGCAATCATCATTGAAGTGAAATTTAGCATCTATCTCCAGAAGCTTGCAGAAGGGGTTCACCACTTTGGAAAAAATCCTTTATGAAGTGCCGGTAGAACCTTGCATAACCCAAGAAACTTCTCACGCCCTTCACGGATGTTGGAAGTGGAAGTTTAGAAATCACCTCTATTTTCGCCTTGTAGACCTCTATTCCCTTCTTTAAAATATTGTGGCCAAGGACAATACCCTCCTCTTCCGTGAAATGGCATTTCTCCAAATTCAACACCAAGTTCATTTCTTCACACCATGCCAATACCTTATCCAAATTTGCCAAGCAATCGTCAAAGAAATCCCTGACTACCAAAAAGTAATCCATGAAGACTTCAAGGTAGTCCTCTACCATATCCGTAAATATATCCATCATACACCATTAAAAAGTTCTCGGTCCATTGCATAAGCCAAATGGCATCCACTTGAAAGCAAAAGTGCCATAGGGACAAGAGAAAGTTGTTTTCTCTTGATTTTCCGGGGCAATAAGTATTTTATTCTAGCCCGAATATCCATCTAGAAAGCAATATAATGCCCGGCCGGCAAACCTATCAAGCATTTGGTAAAGAAAGGTAGTGGGAAATGTTCTTTCCTTGTGACTTTGTTTAGCTTCCAATAGTCCATACATGCTCTCCACCCGGTCACCGTTCTTGTTGGAATCAACTCGTTCTTATCATTGGTGGCCACAATTATGCCCCCCTTGTTCGGAACACATTGCACCAGGGAAGTCCACGAAATATCAGAATTGGGGTAGACAACCTCGGCATCTAACCACTTTATGATCTCCTTTTTGACCACGTCTTGCATGACTTCATTGAGTCTTCTTTGATGTTCAATAAAGGGTTTGGATTCTTCCTCCAAGATAATCTTGTGCATGCAAAATGCGAGGATTATTCCAGGAGTATCTTCCAAAGTCCACCCAATATCTTTCTTCCTCTTGTGGAGCACCGCCAATGTAGAGTCAACCTGCACGTTAGTTAAACAAGAGAAAAGAATAACTGGTAAAGTAGATCAAGGACCAAGGAATCCATACCTGAGATGTGGAGGTAATGGCTTCAACTCCAAGATAGGAGGCTCTTCAATTGAAGGCTTTGTAGGAGGAGTTTTCCTATTTTCAAGATCCAAGGAAAGTTTCCGGGGTGCATCATTATACGACCCCATCCCTTGCAAAGAATTAACACATTCCATGAAGCCATCCATCTTGTCATCATCAAAATTAAGAAAAACGACCTCCAACATGTCACCCACATTAATCATGGCACTTGTATCATCAATAATCACATCGATCACCAAGTCCACGAACGAACACACTTCATTACTATTCAGTTGCCTCAAAGATTTGCACACGTGG
This sequence comes from Nicotiana undulata, assembly GCA_005239495.1. Taxonomy (NCBI): domain Eukaryota; kingdom Viridiplantae; phylum Streptophyta; class Magnoliopsida; order Solanales; family Solanaceae; genus Nicotiana; species Nicotiana undulata. Next base: position 109,894 of record ML266370.1, on the reverse strand, counting down.
AACACCACATTTTCACCAACTATCCGGAAAGTGAGTTCACCAGCTTCCACATCAACAAGATACTTCCATGTAGCAATGAAAGGTCTACCAAGAGTAATCGGCACCTCATAGTCTACTTCACAATCAAGAATAACAAAATTTGTCAGGAGATTGAACTTTTCGAGCCCTTCCTGAGTCGAGGGTCTATTGGAAACAACCTCTCTGCCTGCAATAGGTAGGGGTAAGGTCTGCGTACAGACTACCCCCCCCCCCCCA
>ML266370.1:0-102592 GCA_005239495.1 Nicotiana undulata | reverse complement strand
TTTCTGCCTTGTCTTTACGTTTCATTTATTACCTTGTACTGCTGTGCTAGCATACTGTTACCCTATCTTCCCAGCATGTTCTCCCCGTATCTGTCTTACTTGCTTATTGATGTTGCCATTTTTCCTGCTACTATATAAAATTGCACAGGTACATATGTTGTGTTGGTCATAGCCTCGTCACTACTTCGCCGAGGTTAGGCTCGACACTTACTCAGTACATGGGGTCGGTTGTATTGATGCTACACCTGCACTTCTTTATGTTGTGCAGACTACGCAGCCGGACCCGGAGATCACTGATGATCGGAGCATCTCATGAAGTCACATAGGAGACTCGAGGTAGACCCGCAGACGTTCGTGGGCCTTAACGTCACCTTCTACTTTCCACTTTCAGCTCTGTCTTACCTTGTATTTCAAAGACAGTCTTATGTACTTATTTCAGACCTTTTGCTTGTAGTAATCTCTTAGATAGTCTGTGAGTATGTGGCACCAGTTCTGGGATTTCGTTTATGGGTTTTATTTTGAAAAGTGCTATGTTGTGTTTTGGGTTATTATGTTAAATTTTATATGGTGGGCCATCGAAGCCTTGGTTATCTTGTTCGTATTTGTTGTTAATAAGTTTTATTTAGTTCAAACGTTGGCTTGTCTAGCGGGTTCAACGTTAGACGCAGTCATGGCCCGAAGGTGGGATTTTTGGGTCGTGACATGTCATCTTCTTTCCTTCTATGCGATCGCATAGATGTAGCCGCGATCACATAGTGCTATTCTGACTCGCCCAGATTTTCCTTCAATGCGTTCGCATAGTCTAGATCGCGATCGCGGAAGCCTACTTCCTCCTTCTACGCGTTCGCATATTAAACCTCGCGATCGCATAGTGTTCCAGCAGGGGCATCAGATTATCTCTTCTACGCGATTGCATTCTGTGTTTCGCAATCGCGTAGGGTGGCGTTGGGGGCAGCAGATAATTTCTTATATGCGATCGCATATGTACCTTCACGATCGCATAGGACATTTTGGCCAGTGCTTTTTTTCCTCTACGCGATTGCAAATAATTTCACGCGATCGCGATGCTTTAAAAACCTGGGCAGAATATAAGTTTTCAAAATCGGGGGTTTCACCATTTTTAACATATTTTGACTTCTAGAGCTCGATTCTTGGCGATTATTTGAGGGTTTTTCACACAAATCAAATGGGTAAGTGTTCTTCCACTAGAATTAAATATATTTCATGAATTAGTCCTTATTTTTACCATTTAAATTGTGTTTTGAGTTGAGGAAAATGTGGGTTTTTGAAAGGAAATTCCTAAATTGAAAATTCATGATTGAGGGACTAAATGATATCGGAATCTGATAAAATTTCTATGGTTGAACTCGTATCGGAATGGGTGTTCGGTTTTTGGTAAAATTTTGTTGGGTTCTGAGGTGCGGGCCTAGGGGGTCTACTTTTGGGTCAATTTTTATAATTTTGTAAATATTGAAACTTTATTATTCGGAATAGTTCCTTATACGTTTTATGTGTATTTTGTAGTTACTCTAGTTGATTTTGAGCCATCCGGAGGTCTTTTCGCCCGAGAAATCAATTTAGAGTACCGGGTTGTCGTCTTTGAGGTAACTATCTTGCATAACCTTGTGTGGGGGAACTACCCTTTAGGATTGAGTCTTCTATGTTGATTGTAGCCCGTGTACGCGAGGTGACGAGTGCGTACTCAAACTTATTTGCAAATAGGTTGTCCTTTTAGGATTTTAGGGTCCTTATATTCCCTGTGTATGAATTGTAATTGTTATATCTGAGTTCATGATTTGCTAGATTCATCTCTTCCTGCTCAAATTAGAAATTACTTGCTTAGTGTTCCTTTGTTTCTTATTTCATCTTAATTGACTTAAATGAAGACTTTGCATTTCCTACCATTATGCTATATCTTCCTTCATACACTGCCTATTTGACTAAAACTAGTATAAGCTCGCCCTATAATTGTTTAGCAGTAACTGGAATACCTATACGTTGGTGTCAAGCATGCCCGTGAGTCGTACGTTGTGATTTATATGACTTTCCCTTAAGTGCTATTTAGGTTTAGTTGATAATCGTCCATGTTGATGGTATTTCTTTGGTGTTGCCTATCACTGAGCCTTGTTCGAGCTGAGTTCATTCTGTGAAGCTAATTGACTAAGTGAGATTGGTTATAGTTGTTTCCCTTGACGGGATGATTTGGTTTATTTGGTTGTGAACTTCAATATTAAGAATCATTGATATATTTTCCTTGTTTTCCCCTCGTAATGTTGTTTCTCTTTGTGCTTGGCATTTCCTTCAGTAGCTACTTCTTATGAGTGTGTTTTTACCATGCTTGTGATTCAAGTCCTTGTATTGATTTGCTCATCGCACCTTGCATTTTGTCTTTTTTTGCTTTTGCGCCTGTTAGAGCAATGTATGATGTTTCTGTCGCATTCTGGTTGTTTCCCCCGCACTGCATTGCATATTTAAATTGGGACGACAGACGAGATTCTGGGAGCTTTCCCCCTGCACTGCATTGCATATTTAAATTGGGACTACGGACGAGATTTCAGGAGGTTTTCCCCTGTACTCCATTGCATATTTAAATTTGGACTACATATGTATTTCGGGAGGTTTCCCTCTGTACTGCATTGCATATTTAAATTGGGACTACGGATGTATTCTGGGAGCTTTCCCCCTATACTGCATGACAAATTTTGAGTTATAGACTAAGTTCCGGTAGATTTATCATGAGGGGATTATGATCGAAAAGCTATATTTCCAAAGTATATTTGAAAAGCATTTGTTTTGTAGAAATGATATTTGAAAGTCATTTATTGGGAAAGTATATTTGAGAATCACGTATCTTGAAAGAACTATGTTTTAAAGATTTCTCCTTCTAAAAATATACATATATATACATTCGGAGAAAGTATGTTTCAAAGAGGATCTTTCTACACTGAAATGATTATATCTTCAAAGCTTTCAATATAAACTGATGTTTAAAAGTTTTCACCAATTTATTGGGTTTATTTTATTTTTGGCTCATATTTTTTGTCCATTCTTCTGGTATTATTATGATGTTCTGTTGATTGTTTTTGGTAATTCCTTCCGCATTTTATTGTCATGTTGTTAACTAGGCGCAGATGTTTGCTCATCGAATCCTGCGGTGCGTGTCCTCACCATTTGTGAGAGACTACCAAGTCAAAGATTTAGATTTTGAAGTCAACCAATTCGCACGATGAGGAATCAAAGAAGTGGAATTTTCCTAACAGTTTCATAGCCTCTCGAAGATAAGTACATACGTCTGCATATCGATCTGCAAGACTCTACAAAACCTGCTTATGACTAGTAACACCTATGAACGTAGAGCTTTGATACCAACTTGTCACGACCCTAATTTCCCACCTAAGGATGTCGTGATGACACCTAGTCTCTAAGAATAGGTAAGACTAACATGCATTGAGAAAACAAAAGAAATGATAATAAAACTTCAAATTTAAACCATCTAATCTATCATAATAGAACTCAACAGTATAGTTGTCAACATTTCCCCAAAACATGGCCGAATAGTCATAAGATCTACAAGAATGTATTAATAGTCTTGTAATACAATATTGTTTGGAGAAAGAAATAAAAAATGAAGTGTCTACAAACAAAAGGTGACTTTGAGGCTTGCGGACGTCGAGCAGGTATACCTTGAAGTCTCCAAAAGCAGCAAGTCAATAAATCTCTAGCGTCCAGCACGGGCAGACATTCCAGAATCTGCACAAAAATGTGCAGTAGCATAGTATGAGTACACCACAATGGTACCCAGTAAAGTATCAAGCCTAACCTAGGTAGAGTAGTGATGAGACCAGGTCAACACACTTATTAGAACAAGATAAATGGAATAAAAAATATAACAAAGGGAAGTAATGGAAAACAGAGAAATGAATGATAATAAAGCAGTTTAATAACATAAACTAATGATAGAAATGTAAGTAGAAAGACAACAAGAAGGAAACAATGAATGCGAACCTCAAACAATCAAATACGAAAAAACTTGTGAGACAAGGAAGAATAAAAGAACCAAGAACGGTTCAACCAATAACTCTTTTTAATATGAAGTGCACAACAAGAACCATAACTGAGGTACCGCCTCGTATTCACATTTCACAATTTCAATCACAATATTTCCTTATATCAGCACGTGAGCCTTACGTTTAGTTTCAAAAAATCATTTTTCCTGAAATAGTTGCACGCATGTTAGCCCACCTTATCACATTGCGTGGCTTCAAGTAGTTCCCATACTAGAAACACACGTATCAAGCCCACCTAATCTCACCGAATATGTATCAATCCCTAGACTTATACCACCACATTTGTATCAACATCACAACATAATCACATCTCGCACCACAAGTGCCCTTATGCCACAATTTTCCAAACGAATCAACAATACCAATGTTTCCACAACAAATAGCCCATGGCTCAACCACAATGTGTAAAAGAATCTCAACAATAACAAAATGAAACTGAATTGCTCAACAAGAAACATATCACAACAATTAGCAACTTTACCTCAATGTGATAATGGCTTTTACAACTTCAACACCAAGAACTCAACAAGAATATATTCCGTGAAATAACAACTTCAATTAATGTAATTCAACAATTAAAGATGTAACAAGATAATAAAGAAGGAATAACTTCAACTAAAAGACATAAGAGAGAAATAACAAGCAAGAGGTAGAACGAGTGTTAACAATGTCAAATAAAGCATACTAATGCATGTAAGAGTAGATAAGCAATTAGAAATATAACATTCTATGACAATTCAATTAAAGACATGGAACGAGTCTAATTAACCTAAATCGGTCAATCACCACATATAGCCCGTGTACCCACTCGTCACCTTGCGTACACAGCTTTCACATAACACAATTAGCACAACAAACCAAATCCTAAGGGGGAGTTCCCCCACATAAAATTAGGCAAGATACTTACCTCAACTAAGCCAACTCAACCGTGGGAAATAGATTTTCCCTATGATTTGCCTCCACACAACTCAAACCTAACAAAAAGTGACTTAACATCATCAAAACAATGTAAGGGAAAAATTACAATAGGTAAAGCTTTGATCTTTACAGAATTCCAAAAAAGTCAACAAAAGTCAACCTCGAACCCGCCGGGTAAAAACCAGAGTCCAACGGCAGATTCCGACTACCCACAACCCATGCGTCGATATATGTGATTAGTTTCAAATTCCGAGTTCAATTCTCATTTTGCAAAACATAGGCAAAATTTCTCTAATTTTAACTTTGATTCACATAAATTTTATGTTAAATCTAAGATATAATAATGAAATATAGTTGGAAATTGATTAGAATAACTTACCCAACGTTAGCAGATGAAAACCCCCTCTCCAAATCGTTCCTACCAAGTCTAGGTGGTTATAAAATGTGAGAAATAAGACTAAATCCCGACTTTCCAACCTTTATGTCCAGCTTTAAATGTCACATTTGCGACATAGGGTTCACATTTGCGAACCCTCACAATTCTGAATCACGGATCGCATTCGCAAACCCTGATAGCCTCAACAAAAGTTACAATTGCAAAGCTGGACACCATAACAAAAGCGACCAAGTGGTTGCAAATGCGATCCAAACCTAGTCATGCTGACTTTGCAAAAATGAAGCGGTAAGTCTCAATTGCTACATTAGACCACCCCCTGACACCTTCGTAATTTCGAGGTTGGTGCTCGCAATTGCGATCAGAGAGCACCAGCACACCAGCAATTCCATTTTCAGTTCAAACCATTATGTGATGCATCCGAAAATCATTTGATCCCTCAAGTATCCTAACCAAACATCCACACAAGTATAAGAATATCATATGAACTCGCTCGCACTATCAAAACACAAAATAACATCTAGAACTATGAAACATATACCAAATGCATGAATTTCAAAGTGAAGTTCTAGAACTTCTAGAAATGCAACCAAGCATCCGAATCCTATAAAATCAACTAAAAATGACACCAAATCTTGCAGACACGTTCTAAATAGCATAACAAGACTATTCCAAGTCCTAAAACAAAATTCCAAACCCGATAGACAAAAGTCAACCATTGGTCAACATAATTAACTTTGGCTTCTAAGCCAAGAATCAAAGGGTCCTAATAAACCCAAAACCTTCTCGGAATGAAACCGATCAACCCCACAAGTCATCAAACCTAAATTACACATATGTGAAGCATCAAAAGGGAAAACGGGACGCAAATACACAAAACAGTCGGGCGTGTTATTAAATAGATGTTGGGATTGGGTTGTAAGGTTTATGGACGAAGGTTAAGGAAGGAATCCTTAGTTAGGTTGTGTTGACGGACTTATATAGATTTTGGTGAAGTGGAATCACATCTAGGTATGTGTAAGATGAGTTTATATAGTGATTTGATTGTTTTGGAACAATTCTTGGCACGTTCGAGGACACACGCATGTTTAAGTCAGGGAGAATGCAATAACCCGCCGGTTGTTTGGAAAATTTACATTCTGTTTGGTGATTTTATATCTTGAGTAGATTCATATAGCATATTATGATGTGCATGTATGATCAGATTTGGTTTCCGAGTGGTTCGAGATTGATTTGGGAGAATGGTTCTCAATTGGAGGCTTTATTTTGGAAGAGTTTACCAAGTTTGAGTTTTGAGTATTTGACATCGGATTAGGGCTTTGATGGTTTCAATAGGTTCGTATGGTGATTTTGGACTTAAGCGTATGCCCAGATTCACATTTGGATGTTCTTGTCACGACCCAAAATCCACCTAGTCGTGATGGCACCTAACCCCACCCGCTAGGTAAGCCAAATAACAGTCACCAAAATTATAATGAAAATAAGAAGAAATCAATAAGTGAAATAACTTAATTCCCATACAATAACACAAGGATTGGTAAAACAAGTCATGAGCCACTAAGACTTAGATTTACAAAGCTAGTACGAAAATAAATACAACATCTATTTGCAATGTACATAAATAGAATTCGATTCATAAACTACCAAGAACAAGTTGTAGCTATATTCGGAAAAACTGGTTCATCTTCAACGCCAACTCTCGCCATCCATAACACCATCAACTCAAAGATTTTCACGCAAAGTGTAGAAGTGTCGTATGAGGACAACCGTCCCTATGTACTCATCAAGTATCATAACTAATCTCAGCAACGTAATAGTGGCAATAATTATAAATGATAAGCGCCAATAACATGTTCAATTCATATTACTCACAATTACACAACAAAAAATGTTACCAAGTTATGAATCACAAATAAAGCCTCATCGGTGCCCAAAGATAATGTAACGTGCTCTTTTTCAGTTAATAGTCCATCATATAGAGAAGATATGTACTGTGTGTCATCTGATCAAGTAAGGTGACATATAAAGAATATATGCACAAAGGCATGTATACAACCTGTAACTAGCAAATAGAGAAGAGATGCAATAAAATCAAAACTTCCGCAAAAATGAACACTCACCTCGAGCCTCAATCCCGCATCTGCGTTCAAACTTTTGCATATGCGACCTCACACCTGGGATCCCTTACCCGTAGAAGCGAAAGACCTGACCATGATACAAACTTGCAAAAGCAACTCAAACCTCACATAATTGAATCTGTATATGTGCTCCAACATGTGCAGATATGAAACACCATAACATTCCCGCCTAAGAACATGGAAAAGATCTGAAACTCATCTAAAACTCACATGAGGCCCCAGAGTGTAAAGACCTGGCAAGTCATTTTGATTACTTTAGCCGCATTCCACTTATTTATTGCTTTAAATATGTTAATTTGTGATTGTTATACTTTCCAGGGCGATTAGTTTCGTTTCAGGGTGGTTTCGGAGTGAATTGGGACACTTAGTATCAAGGTTGGATGTTTAAGTTGAAAGAGTTAATTGAAAATTGAATTTTGTGTAGACGACTCGGGAATGGTGATTTGATGATTCCAATAGCTTCGTATGGTGATTTTGGGCTTAGGCGTATGTCTAGATTTGGATTTGAGGTTCGTGGGTTGGTTTGGTGCTTTTTGGAAAAAGTTGGAAAGTTGAAGGTTTGGAAGGTTGAGAGGTTTAACCAGGAGTTGACTTTGTTGATATCGTGTTTGGATTTTGGTTCCGAGAATTGAAATAGGTTGATTGTGTCATATGGTACTTACATTCAAAATTTGAGATTATTTGGAGTTGTTAGGCTCGTTTGGTGCAAGTTATGAATTTTGGAAAGTTCATTAGTTTCTTTAGGCTTGAATTTGGGAACGATTCGTTATTTTGATATTATTTTGTATGATTTGAGGCCTCAAGTAGGTTTACGTTGTGTTTTAGGATTGGTTGGTGTGATTAGATGGGGTCTAAGGGGCCTCGGGGGTGTTTCAGATGGGCTACGAGCCATTTCTTCATGTTTTGGAGTTGCTAGTTTTCTGTTGTTCTCTAGTTCATCGCAATCGTGGATGGGCATTCTCGATCACAAAGTGTTATTTAGGTTACTAATCGTGTTGGAAATATGGCCATCGCATTTGCGTAGACTGGAGGGGAGATATTCATCAAGTTCGCGTTTACATTCACCTCCTACGTGTCACGATTGCATAGAGGAATAGTTGGAAGGGCGCCTAGTTGGCCATCGCGTTCGCGTGCAGGGGGTTCGCGTTCGCGTAGGACAGTTTAGCTAAGGGATTGCGTCCGCGGACATTAGGCCTCGTCCGCGAAGAAGTAATTTTGGCCGCTGATGATTTGTTCTTCGCGATCGCGAAGCAGGTCACATGATCGCGAAGAGGACCCTGGGCAGACCTATATAGTACTCTATTTCCAGGCTTTTGTTATTTTATCATATTTTGAGTTAGAGATCTCGATTTTGGGCAATTTTGGAGGGGATTATAACGATTTGGATCGGTGTAAGTGTTTTTGACTCGGATTTGTTAGTATTTAATGATTTCAACCTCGATTTTAGTGTTTGATTAGTCATTCGAATTGGAGAAATTGGGAATTTTCGCAATAAAATTTATAAAACATAAATTCAGGATTTGAAGGTTGATATGAGGTCGGAATCGGTTGATGTTTGTATGGTTGGACTCATATCGGAATGAATGTTTAGAATTTGTGAGGTCGGGTTCCGAGGAACGGTCTTGGGGTTGAAATTTTGGGTTGACTTTTGATTTTTGTTAAAGATCTTAGCTTTATCATTTGGAATCAATTCCTATGACTTTTTATTGATTATATTTAGTTGATTTGGCTAGATTCGGGCCGTCCGGAGGTTTATTCACGCGGGAAGGGCTTGTTGGAGGAGTGATTTGTCTTGCTCGAGGTAAGTATCTTACCTAAACTTGGTTGAGGCACTAGTTGTGCGAGTTATTTTTGATAGCTACGTGCTATCGTTGCGCACATGTGTGGAGTTTGAGACCATGTTCAAGCACCGCGGTATTTATTTATGTTCGGGGTTGTGCGTAGGCTAGGAAATGCCTTGAATTGACAGTTATGCTTTAAGATGTGATGTTTCTTATAGTTGTAACCCTATTATGAGCTATTTCATCCATGGTTTAAGGTTACATAGAGGCTAACTCCTGATTGAACTTGATAGTTGCTATATTCATAATGAAATTGCCAATTTAAGCTATGATAGCACACTTTGCACATGCATACACTTTAGCATGTCACTTTTACCAGTCTAGGAGCATGAAATTTGATATTCATTAATCATATACATGTGTTCTTGTGTATTTGCTTCCGTGTGATATGATTTGGATTGGATGCATGTGACCACGCGCGGAGGATTTTGTTGTTATACATGTGACCACGCCCGGCGGATTATGTTGTTATGTGTGTGACCATGCTGGGCAGATTGTAACCACGTTTGGCAGATCCATTATATTAAGCATGTGACTACGTTGGGCGGATTATGATATATAGCATATGACCACACCAAACGGAATAAGATTATTTCACGTGACTACGTCGTGTTGTGTGTGGATATGGATACTTCCCCCATACGATTACCCTCTCATGTTTCTCCCTTGATGGTGTACACGCGGATTGCGGAAAAGTGATAAGTGGTTTTGTACTATTATGGAAATTCTGAGGAAATTTTGCCAGTGTTGCTCAGTTATTGAACTTCATCTTTACTTATAATTTCCTTTGTTATTTACCTGATTTACTTGCATATCATATTTACATGTTGGATTATGACTGAGCAAAGTACTTTATAAGTTGTGTACACCGGGATTGTTCTTTGATAAGTAGGAATTTTGACTGCTTATTTGCTCTCTTTTACTTGCGTTTTAGCTCAAAAATGCTTAAAGGTACTCTCGAGATCTAATGAAATGTTTTTTTCTAGTAGGGATATTGGGAAACGAGCCAAAGAAGTAAAAATCAACTCAAAAGGGAGTAAAGTTTGACAAGGACCAAAGCAAGGCAAAAAGGGGTATAGTGCGGACAACACAATACTGTGTGCAGCCGCAAACTCTGAAAATGCACTGATGGAATTCCTTCAGAGAATGCGGACCGCACAATTATTGTGCGGCTGTAGAAGAGGAGTTTTAGAGACCTTGTTTTTGGAATCTTGAAGATGTGTGGACCGCACTATTATTGTGCAGCCGCACGAGCCAAAGTGCAGCCGCACTCATAAAGTTGCGGTCCACAGAAGGAAGTCTAGCCCCAGTCCAAGTTCAAGTGTGCGGCCGCACTCAGAAATGTGCGGTCCGCACAATTAGAGGAAGTGCGGCGGCATCCTAGTTTTATGCGACCGCAGAAAGCCCAGTTGACCAGTCAATCTCAAAGTGCGGACCGTACAAAGAATTGTGTGGCCACACAACCTCCGCAGGAGCATTTTCGTCACATATTTTTAGCTGGGTCTAAATAGAACTTTTTGTCATATTTAGGTTATGTTTTGTAAGTTTGGAGAACCTGAGCCGTTTTTATTTACTGTATTGGGTAACCTTGTACTAGTTTAGCTTTTAAACATCAGAGTTTCTTTCCTTAATCAAGTATTATGAATTCTATCTTAGTTTCTTCTTTAATTTCTTCATTTTCCAAGAGTAGTTAAACCTTTAGGTAGGGTTGTGACCCAACCCTAGTATGGGTACTAAATAGGTTATTGATTTAGGGCTTATTTATGATTGGGTATATGATATTTAGCCTTGTTCTTGCTTGAATTGTTGAATTAATGGTTGCAAACATTGCTTCATGCCAAATTGACGTAGTCTCTACTTGAGAAAGTGAGACTAAGTCTTGGAAACTTGGCTAACTAGGAATTGGGGTGAACTCAATAAATTGATAGCCCCAATTAAAGGGCCGAACCTCGTGATAATAAGGCCCGACTAGAGCATTTATCACTTGTTTCATGAAATACCCATTTGGACTTAAGAAAGCCAAATCGGGCAAAATCACTCAAACTACCTAGAGGTATAGACTGAGTAATTGTGTGTGATTGTTATATCATATCCCGATCAACCAAACATGCCATAAATCTCTACATCGGTTAGGTAAACCAACTAGGTAAAAGTCGCAACCCTAGATATTTTATCACTTGAAAAACAACCAATACCCAAAAACATAGTCTCTTAGCTTTACAATTGCAATCAATAGAGTAAAAGTAGAAGGAGAAACAACAATTGAAAATGTGGAAGTGTAATCTAGGGCACGTTGTACATTCATACTAGGTATATACCTAATCCAAAATCTTGCTCCCTGTGGATTCGACCCCGACTTGCGTTGGGTATTTATTATTGCTTCGACCGCCTCACAACCTATATTTGTGGTGTGAGTTTGGGGACCGATGAATTTTTGGTGTTGTTGCCGGAGAGAAAAACGGATTTAGCTATATATCTAGGTTTGTGTGTGATTTGTCTCATTTTCCTTCCGAGTTACTAATTTCTTTTTTGAATTGATTATAGGTACAAAAAAGGCTCTCAACAATGAGCCCTTCGATAATTTGCCATTGGGGAAGGAAGTGGACGATGATCATGGTGATGAGGTTCATCCCGAACCTCAAGCAAATAGGTGAGGCCGACCGCCTCATGAAATCATTCCCAAACCTCCCCCACCTCCACCAAGAGCGGTTGCACACCGGGTGTTTCCGAGAGAAGGTTATGCCAGCGCCATAGTCCCGCCCCGCATTAAGGCGGGCAACTTCCAAATCACCAATGTGATGCTTACACTCCTTGAGCAATAGGGATTCTTCACCGGGGCTCTGAGTCAAAATGCTTACAAACATCTCAAAGGGTTCATGGATACATGTTGGGGGAGGAATCAACCCAATGTTTCCGAAGATGCGTTGTGGCTAAGGCTTTTTCCTTTTTATCTACGGGGAAAGGCATTGGACTGGTTAGAAAGATCGCCCAATCATTTCATCCATACATGGGATTAGTTGGCGGAAAAATTCATTGCCAAATACTTCTCTCTGGGGCATATGGCTACACTGCGGGATGAGATTCTTGCGCTCAAGCAAGAAGTTAATTATCCATTGCATGAGAATTGGGAAAGATATTGTACCATGGTTAAAGAGTGCTCGATAATGATATGATTGAGGCCATGATCCAACAAACCTTCTACAGGGGGGTATACACAACAAATCAATGTGTGGTAAATCAAATCGCCGGTGGGAACTTTATGACCACGCCATATGCCAAAGCATGTGAAATCTTGGATGAAATGGTGGATACCTCATCGGGATGTCAAAGTAGAGCTAATGTTCCTCAAGGTGATCCAAATGTCATTCACCTACACAAGGAACTACATGATCATGGAAAAACAATTTCCGAGTTGACAACCACTATGAATCAATTGGCCAAAGCTCAGCTTCAACAAATACATGGGCTGAAGCAAGTGAATATGATGATGAAAAAGAGATGGCAAAAAGGTTAACAAGTGCAAAATTATCTGGAACAATTTGTGCAAGATGACAGTGGGTGTGACCAAGGTGATTCGTACAAGGAGCAAGAAGAAGAAATGCAATATGTCAACAATTATCAAGGTCAAAGAAGTAATGCTCAAGGACAAAATCAACAACAATGGAGATCACAAGGAAATCAAATGAATTGGAACAACAAAGGTCACAAAGGCAATTGGAGTAGTGGTATCAACAATCAAGGTAATTTGGGGAATAACAATAATCAAGGCAATTGGAATAATCAAGGTAACCAAGGCAATTGGGGAGGAAATAATCAAAGTAATTGGGGTGGAAACAACCAAGGGGGTTGGAACAATAATAAACAAGGAATCGGGGGTCAGGCTTTCAAAGGCCCCTGATGTATCAACAACTAAGCAACCTGCTTCCATATCCGTCTCAAGGTTCTAGTTCTTCCAACAATTAGATGGGACATATTGAAAATTTTTTCAAACAAATGATGGAGAAAAATGTAAACTCCGATGCTTAATTAGCCACCCACAACACTTCAATCTGGAATTTGGAGGTACAACTTAGACAAATCTCGTAAGCTTTAAACACTCGTCCTAAGGAGGCACTACCTAGTGATATGGTGGTGAACCCTAAGGGTGGGAACAATACGGGACATGCCATGGTCGTAACCACGAGGATCGAAAGAGCTGGAGATGCAACCACCTCAACTCAAAGAAAAATTGTGGATGTTGATGTGTTGGTTCAAGAAGTTTAAACTCCAAGCAATGTGGTTTAATCTAATGAAGAAGTGAGAATTGATATTGATGAAAGTGTGGAGGAGACCCAAGAAGAAGTGAACTCGTCTAGGGAACACATGATTGACTTACCGGAACCGGTAGTGCCAAAGGCCAAGGCACCAATGCCAAGGCTCCTCCATGCCTTCAAAGGCTCGCAAAGCAAAATAGTGAGAACCAGTTCAAGAATTTTATTGAGATGATGAAGAGTTTATCCATTAATGTGCCGTTGGTTGAGGCATTGGAACAAATGCCTGGTTATGCAAAGTTTATGAAGGATTTGCTAAGAAAGAAAATATCAATAAATTGTGAGACTATCAAGATGACACATCAAGATTTATGTGAATTGGGGGCTTTAACCTCTTCATTAGCTTAAACCACATTGCTTGGAGTTTCAAAATCCCTTACACAATTGGGAGCGCCGACTTTGCCAAAGATTTATGTGATATGGGGGCAAGTATCAACTTGATGTCCTACTCTGTGTTCAACACTTTGGGAATTGGGCAACCAAGACCCACATCTATGAGGTTGCAAATTGCGGATCAGACTATGAAGAGACCATTGGGTTTTATTGATGATGTGTTGGTTCGTGTTGATAAGTTCATCCTTCCAGCGGATTTTGTGATCCTTGACTGCGAGGTTGACTATGAGGTGCCTATTATTTTGGGGAGACCTTTCCTTGCTACGGGGAGGCTCTAGTTGATGTGGAAGCCGGTGAGCTCACTTTCCGAGTGGGCGATGAAAAAGTGGTTTTCCATGTGTGCAAATCAATGAGGATACCAAATAGCAACGAAGTTTGTTCGTTTGTGGACTTAGGTACCGAAGTGATTATTGATGATGCTGGTGTTGTGATGAATGTTGATGATACCTTGGAAGCTGTGTTTCTTAATCATGATGATGATGAGAAGGAAGGCTTTGTGGAATGTGTATATGCACTACAAGGAATGGGGTCGTATACTTATGAACCCCGAAAATTTTCCTTAGATCTTGAGAACCGGAAGACTCCTCCAACAACGCCCTCAATCGAGGAACCTCCCACTTTGGAGTTAAATCCTTTGCCTTCGCATCTCAGGTATGAGTTTCTTGGACCATGTTCTACTTTACCTGTTATTACTTTTTCTTGCCAACGTGCAGGCAGACTCTACTTTGGCGGTGCTTCAAGATAGGAAGAAAGCTATAGGATGGACATTGGCGGATATTCGGGGTATAAGACCCTCCTTTTGAACGCAGAAGATTATTTTGGAGGAGGATGACAAACCCTCTGTTGAGAATCAAAGAAGATTAAATCAAGAAATGCAAGAGGTGGTGAAGAATGAGATCATTAAATGGTTAGATGTCGGGGTTGTTTACCCCATTTTCGATAGCTCGTGGACCTCTCTGGTGAAATGTGTCCCAAAGAAAGGGGGCATGACTGTGATAACAAATGACAAGAACGAATTGATTCCCACAAGAACTTACACCGAGTAGAGAGTGTTCATGGACTATAGGAAGCTCAACAAAGTCACACGGAAAGATCATTTTCCGCTTTCATTTCTTGATCAAATGCTTGATAGGTTGGTCGGACGTGGTTTTTATTACTTCCTTGATTTATACTTCGGCTACAATCAAATTTTTATTTCTCTTGGGGACCAAGAGAAGACTACTTTCACTTGCCCCTATGGTACTTTTGCATTCTCGTGGATGCTATTTGAGTTATGCAATGCACCGACGACTTTTCAACGGTGTATGACAGCCATCTTCACCGACATGGTGGAGGAATATCTTGAGGTCTTCATGGATGATTTTTCCGTGGTGGGGAATTCTTTTGATGAGTGCTTGGATAATTTGGACAAGGTATTTGAAAGATGTGAGGAAACAAACTTGGTTTTGAATTGGGAAAAATGTCACTTCATGGTCGAGTAAGGCATAGTCCTCGGCCACAAAATTTCAAAGCATGGTATTGAGGTCGACAAGCCCAAAATTTAGGTGATCTCCAAACTCCCTCCCCCTACATCCGTGAATGGAGTGAGGAGCTTTTTGGGTCATGCGGGGTTCTATGGACGATTCATCAAGGACTCTCCTAAGGTGGTAAACCCCTTGAGAAAACTTTAGGAGAAGGATGACAAGTTCCATTTCATTGAAAATTGTATGAAGGCATTCGAATTGCTAAAGTTCAAGTTGACTACTACTCCTATTATCACCACACCGAATTGGAGCTTACCTTTTGAGCTCAATGCAAGTGATTTGGCGGTTGGAGCGGTATTGGGGCAATGTATCAACAAAATCTTTCATCCGATCTACTATGCTAGCAAGACCATATATGATGCCCAAGTCAACTACATAGTGACTGAAAACGAACTCCTTGCTATTGTCTTTTCTATGGAGAAGTTCCGCCCATACTTGATGGGTACAAAGGTGATTGTTCACACCAACCATGCAGCGCTTCGATATTTGATGAGCAAGAAAGATTCTAAAGCAAGACTAATGCGGTGGGTTCTTCTTTTGCAAGAGTTTGATCTAGATATTCAAGACCGCAAGGGTAGTGAAAATCAAGTGGCGAACCACTTGTCTCGTTTGGAGGAGGAGGGGAGGCCACATGATGGCCTTGAGATAAATTATTCATTTCCCGACGAGAAACTCCTAGCCATATTTATGACCGGGATGCCATGGTTCACCGACTTAGCCAAATATCTTATGAGTGGCATTGTACCGAATGAGTTCTCTTCAAACCAAAGGAATAAGCTCAAACGGGATTGGCTCGACTATTATTGGGATGAGCCTTATCTCTTTCGGATTTGTATCGATGGTGTGATTCGACGATGTGTACCCGGAGGAAGAAAAAAAGGGAATTCTTGAGGCTATACACTCTTCACCATATGGTGGTCACCGCAGTGGAGCTAGAACGGATACAAAAGTGTTGATTTGTGGATTCTATTGGCCTACTCTTTACAGGGATGCTAGCAATCTCGTCAAGTGTTGTGATGAATGTCAAAGGGCCGGTGGGATTTCTAAGAAAAATGAGATGCCCCTCACCACCATCTTGGAGATTGACATTTTGATATGTGGGGCATTGATTTCATGGGTTCGTTCGTGAGGTCTTGTGGGAACACTTACATATTGGTAGCAATGGATTATGTGTCAAAGTGGGTTGAGGTCGTGGCTTTGCCCAACAATGATGCTCGGAGTGTGGTGGCATATTTTAATAAGAACATATTCACAAGGTTTGATACTCCAAGGGCCATTATTAGTGATGGGGGATCACACTTTTGCAACAAATATTTTGATACCTTACTCACAAAGTATGGTGTCACTCAAAAAGTGTCAACCCCCTATCATCCTCAAGCAAGTGGACAAGTTGAAGTCTCCAATCAGGAGATCAAGAGTATTTTTTCAAAGACCGTGAATGCCAACCTGACAGATTGGTCGAAGAAACTTGATTATGCTCTTTGAACTTATAGAACGGCTTAAAAAACACCAATTGGTACGTATCGGTTAGTGTTCGGGAAAGCTTTTCACCTACCGGTGGAACTGGAGCACAAGGTTGTGTGGGCATTGAAGAAACTCAATCTTCAGTGGGATGTCACCGCTAACTTAAGGGTGGCACAATTGAATGAGCTTGATGAATTCTGGTTCCATGCATATTCAAGTTCGTCCTTGTACAAGGACAAGATGAAGTACTTTCATGATAAGTACATCCGGAACAAGAAGTTCAAAGAAGGCGATTTTGTGTTATTTTGAATTCTTGGTTGCGGATGTTTCCGGGAAAGTTATAATCCAAGTGGATTGGCCCATTTGAAGTTGTGCATGCGACACCCTTTGGTGCATTAGACTTGAATAACAAAAATGATGAAGTGTTTAAAGTCAATGGTCACCGGGTGAAACATTATCTTGGCAAGGTTCATGTTGGCCACATTATGGCGTTGCTTCATTTCAAGTGATTCATGGTAGGTAACCTTCGTCGTGCCGCGACATTAAATCAGGCGTTTCTTGGGAGCTAACTAGTTTTGAAGTGAACTACAGGGAATGAGTGTGCATTGCAGGGACAATCCGGAAAAATTGGCCAAGTGTTGATATTATGCGGACCGCACAAAAATGGTTGCAGCCATAGAGAAGGGTAGAATTGTGCGGCCACACAACTGGAGATCCAAAATCACCAACTCTCTGAAGTTTGGTTTTGCATGAAAGTCCAAAATGCGGCTGCACACAACATTATGCGGACCGCACAAGAATATGCGGTCGCAGTCATTTTTATGCGGACCACAGAAACTTAGTCCATGAGCAGGTAAAGAGTGCGGAACGCACTCAAAATTGTGCGGCCGCACTCAGTTAAGTTTTTGACCGACTTGGTCAAAGTATAAATAGGGATTTTCACCACTATTCACACTTTACACACTCTGAACTCCAAAGCCCTAAAAAACACTGTGCATCACAAAATAGTTCACAAATCACACTGAGTTCATCAAATTAGTTTCTCACCTGCATCATTCACTACTGGTATGTTCAATCCATGTTAGATATTTCTCCATTTTTCTTAATTTTTTGTTTTTTATTTTTCTTTGATTAGTTTAGTTATTTTCAAGCCTAAAAAAGTCAAATGCACTTAGTATGTTCTTAAAACTCATGTGGATAGTTTCATACATTTTTGTGAGGGACTGGGTAGACCATTAAACTTGTCAATTTGGCATACCATGTTTAATTTATGAAAAACAATTGCAAGAACCCTAAGTTTAGTGTCGTAACTCTTTGAATTGTGCGGCCGCACAAATTTTTGTGCGGTCCGTATAACTGTTAAATAAGGTAAATTGTGTGCTTGAAATGTGCAGACCGCACTCAAAATTTGGCGGTCCGCAAAAAAATTGTGCGGCCGCACATGTGAACTTCATTGAATCAGAAACTCAAGTCTTGACATGTGCGGCCGCACTCAAATTTGTGTGGTCCGAACTTGAGGATGTGCGGCCGCACTCACAATTATGAAGTTCGCACTTCAAGGTGTGCAGCCGCACTTAAAAATTGTGCGGTCCGCACTAGACAGTCTGCGATCGCACTCAGAATTGTGCGGTCCACACTGTCTCTTTGATGACTGTTGTGTTGCAATTGTTCTGCAAATGTTTTAATTGTTTTGAACTCAGCTTACCTTTGTAACTTGTATTGCAGACAATGGTTAGGTCACGTTATAGAGGGAGAGGTGAATCCTCCCAAGGCAGAGGAAAGGGCACTCACCCTCTAGGAGTGCAGTCAAAGCCTATTGCTAAAAAGCCGACCACCGAAAGAGGAACGGCCACAGAGCCCTCGGAATCAAGTTCCTATGAACCATCAAGGAAAACCTCCGAGGGTCAATATATTGAGATCCAGCCTGAGGCCCAATCCTAACCATCTCAACCCACTGGGCGTTATCAATTGCAGAATGAAACAACATCTAGCTCTTCTAAGGGTTATGATGCGGGGAGCCAGGGTTCCGAGACCTCCTCTTCACCTACTCCGGCATCGGTAGCTATTGATATTGATGATGAGGATGTCCCAGATGATGTTAGAGGAGGGGGACACTCAAGGGGGTGACATCATTTAATAGATTTCGGGAATTGTGGCCCATGAGGTCTCTCACACTTGAGCGAAAGTTCTTGATGAAGGATTTGGATATTCACAATCCAAATGTCCTTAGGCAGTTTCGGGAGAGAAAGGGGTGGAAGTGGTTCACCCACAGTGTCTTAGATGCAAATGAGCACTTGGTCAGGGAGTTCTACGCCAATGTGGCTCACATCAAGAAGGGGACCAAAGTGACAAAAGTGAGAAATTTGAAAGTCCGCTTCGACGCTTGCTCTTTGAACACTTATGTGGGATTTGAAGAAGTGGAGGCAGTCCAGTACCTAGAGAAGTTGGCTCTGGGTGAAGCGGCTCACCCTTGGCTAGCTGAGATTTTGGTTGCTCGAGGACCACCACCACCATGGATTACAGTTGGAGTTCCTATAATCCGAGCCACCCTAGACTTTGAAGTTAAAGGGTGGAAAACCTTTTTGTGTAGACGGATTGATCCGAGTCTAAATGAGAACAACCTCCCACTTCACCGTGCAGTTCTGGTGGCTTCTACTATGGCGAGGTACTCGATCAATGTGGGTGTCATCATGTCTACATACATCACATTGGCGGTCCGAAAAAGTGAAAAGTACTACCCCTATCCAAACACCCTCACAGAGTACGTCAATGATGCCAAGGTGGAACCAAGGCCATATAATACAAAGGTAAAAGCCAAGAAGCCTTTTTCATGGTATCATTTGCAGGGTGCAGAGAATCCAAAGTTCAAGGGTAAGGACACTACCACCATTGGTCAGTATGACGAGCCATCGGTGGTATGTTCAGAGGCTGCTACTGAGCCATCTACAGCTCCCATACCTTCCACTGCAGCCAAACCTTCCACAACTGCCATGCCACCACCTTCATCCTCTAGGCCATCAGGTTCAGTTCTAGTGCCAGCCTTATCCACTTAGCCTCTCACTGTGTTTTGAGTCTCCCATACTTTAGCGAGCCTCAACAACTGGATGAAGATAGACATTTCTAAACTGTCTAACATATCCAGTACAATTGCAGTGCAGTCCTCTACTCCAGCAGTGTCACAGGTCCCTCCGTTCATGGAGGAAACATTGAAGAAGATTATGGACCACCAGAAGACTATCATGGACACACTTGTAGCTCAAGGGGGTGCTATTGAGGAGTTGACCAAGCAAGTATAAAAGATGAGAAAGTCTCAGGCCTCAAAGAAAGTAGTGGAGAGTTTGAGAAAGGAGGTGACGAAGTTATAAGCAGCAGGTGGTTTGCCTTTTGACCTTCTGATGGAGACATATCCATCATTACCAGTTTACCCAGCAGCACCATCAGCAAAGGCAGCAGCTGGCCAGTCTGACGAGCCAGATCTCACTGCCCCCACTACTGAGGAGATGCTTCAGATGCTCAACAACCTTGTTGTCCCTCAACCCGGTGATGATGAGATTCAGTTAGAGGAGACCGGGGGTGGTGATGCTGCCAGTCACCCCGAGACCGCATTGGGAGTTTTCTTTAATCTCTACCCTCTTTTGTTTTGATTTTTCTAAGCATTGAGGACAATGCTTGTTCTTCTTCTGGGGGTGGTTTATTTTGGTATTTTGGATTACTTAGATGAATTTCGGGTGACATTTGATTAAATTTGGGCCTGTAATAACTTTAATACTCTTTTTCTTTTTCTTTTATTTTTATTTTCTCCCTCATTATGTATATATTCATCCCTCTTGTATTCGCTTGCCTTACTTTCAGTAGTTTATTTCATAGCTTCGTCATTTTGTTTTTGTAACGACCCAGTTTGTCGTTATGTAGAATTTGTATCATAATTGTTGTTAATGACTTGTCATAGATCGATTATACCGTTATTGATGTGTTAGAGTTGGTAGACTTGAAATTGAAATTATTATAATGACAATTTAGCCACTTAGTCTTTAAAAATAGCCTTAAAGTGGGAAAGGTCAATTGAGAGTCGACGTATTGGTAAACGACCTCGGAATGCAGATTTTATGGCTTGGATAGCTTCGTTAGGAGATTTAGGACTTAGGAGCGTGTTCAGAATAATTTTGTGATGCATGGTGTAGAATTAGGCTTGAATTGGCGAAAGTTAGTTTTTGGTGATTTCCGGTCGGCAGAGGAAAATAGGCTATCAGGGTCAGAATGGAATTCGTATAGTTGGAATAGGTTCGTAATGTCATTTTGGATGTGTCTGCAAAATTTCAGGTCAATCGGAGTTGTTTTGGATAGTTTCGGCATCATTGGTGGATTTTAGAAATATCAAAGTTCTTAGGCTTGAATCCGATTTAAAATTTGGTGTTTTGATGTTAGTTTTGGTGTTTTGAGAGTGCAACTAAGTTTTAAGGATGTTATGGGATATGTTGGTAAGTTGGTTGGGGTTCCGAGGGGCTCGGGATTGATTTTGGGTTGTTAACGGGCATTTTTGGACTTAGATGAATTGTTGGTTTTCTGGTGTCAGTGCAGCAGGAATTCCTTCACTGCGGGCGCGTGAGGAGAGTCGCGATCGCGTAGTGCATATTGAGAGGGGGTAGGATTTACACTCTGCGATCGCATAAGTGTGCTCGCGATCGCAGAGGTCGAGCAGGTTAGGGATTGCGATCGTGTGGACTTGATCGCGATCGCGTAGGGTTAAGGCAGGCGCGTGGGGGCGAGGTCAAATGGTCTTCGCGATCGCGTGATGAGAGCTGCGATCGCGTGTGAGTGAGGTTTTGTGAATCGCGATCGCGTGGCTTATGCCGCGATCGCATTGAAGAAAGCACTGGGCAGTATATAATTAAACCCTCCACGACTTAAACCCTTTTTACACCATTTGTGTACGGACAGAGAGCTTTGGGGGCAATGTTTGAAGAGGGAAATCAGTGTTCTTCATAGAGGTAAGTGTTTTGATCATTAAAACTCGTTTATGGGTGATTATAGAACATAATCTCAGCATTTAATTCATGAAAATCAGTAGAAAAAGGTGGGTTTGGGGATTGAGATTATGAGACCTTTAGAGGTCGATTTGAGTGGTCAAACAGACTCCGAATTTGATGTTCTTTATATGTACGGACTCGTGCGATGATGAAGAATAACTTTGTATAAAATTTTCTGAGTTTCGGGACGCGGGCCCGGGGGTCGGGTTTTGACCAATTTCGGATTTTTGAGCTAAATTTGATATCTTTCGATTGGAATTCGTTCCTTAAACATATATTGATGATAATAATCTGAACTTGGTAGATTTGGAGCCTTCGGAGGTTGTTTCGAGAGGCAAGCGCATTGTGGAATAGTTTCCGGCTAGTTTTGAGGTAAGTAATGTCTTTAAATCCTGTCCTGAGGGTATGAAACCCCGGACTATGCACCCTTTCACGGGTTTTGAAATGAAAAGGTTGGGACTTTGGAAATATCTTCCGTATTTAGTCAACCATTGAGTTTCTAAACCGACGTTTAAGTCTATGCTTAATTAGTATTATTTTATTTTGATATGAAATGGGTTGTAAGCCGTGTTTAGGGCCTAGTGCCGATCTGTTTTCCCCTTGGGGTTGTGTTTACTATATTTTCCTCATTGTTATGCTATGATTTTACACTCAGTCTTTTCCTGATAAATTGTTTTGACACTCAGAGTATTTTGATACCGTTTATTGAAAAAAAATGAAACACTGTTTTGGGTCGAGAACCCGGTATGTTATGGCCTTAGGGCAAATTGAAAGTGTCTGAGTGAGTGAGGGTTTCAGGCCTATATTGTGAGGAGGCTTTCAGGCCTTATGACAGAGGTGAGGAGGCTTTCAGGCCTTATGTTGTTATAGCGTTTGGGCTATAGGAGCCCATCCGGAGTTCTTACACACCCCCAGTGAGCGCAGGTACCTATTGAGTGATGATGATTGCCCGCGGGGCTGATACTGAGTGATGATTGATACTGAGTGATTGAGAGAATGCTTGAGGGGAAACTGTTACAAGAAATGATTTTTGGCCCGAGGGGCATATTTATGATGATTTTACTAAGTTGTCGAACTACGATTTACTTCGTTTTCAAACTGGTTTTACTGAGATATACTGATATTGCCTTGTTTTCAAGGGATTTCTGGAAACTGATTTCGAACTTATTATTTGATGAATACTACGTGGTGACTTGGTGTTTTACTGGTTTTGTGGAATTGTGTATCTGTACTGTGTGTTTTATAATTCTCAGACTATGATTTATTTTCATTACTACTGAGTTGGCGTACTCATAAAGACTCATTGTGCCTCTGTGCACAGATCCAGGTACCGATTTGGAGCAGTAGCTGCCTTGTTCGTTAGCAGCAGTTCACGGGATTTCGAGGTAGCTGTCCAGCATCCACAGCTTCTCCATTTCCCTTCCTTATTCAGTTTAGCATTTCATTCCTAGACTTGGTTTAGGACATTAGTAGAGTTGGTTTTATTTCATAGATGCTCATGACCATGTTGACTCTAGTCTTGGGAGATTTTGGTTAGACTGTTAGACTATTATTGGGGCGCTAAAACTTAATGAATTATTATTTTTCTACGTTGCTATTTTTATTGAGTTGTGCCTTGTTATAAATCGAACAAATGCGTAGTGATGTGATGGTTAGGCTAGCCTAGTTCCACGATAGGCGCCATCACGGCATGTTAGGATTTAGGGTCGTGACAAGTTGGTATCAGAGCTCCAGGTTACATAGGACTCAACGGTCATGAGCCGGTTCAGTAGAGTCTTGCGATCGGTACGGAGACGTCTGTACTTATCTTCGAGAGGCTGCAGAACTTTAGGAAACATCTATATCTTTTGAACTCTTTCGTGCCAATCTATTGATTCTTGAAGTCTAAACTTATGTTGTTTCATTCTCTTACAGATGGTGAGGACACGCAATACCGATCAGGGTGACCAGGCACCAACCAGACCCACAAGGGGTGGGGGCGTGGTAGGGTTGGGGGACCTGCCCGTGCAGCAGCCGGGGCAGTGCCACAGGATCCCCCTATTGTTCCGAATCGGGTTCCCGCCGACGTTGCTCCAGCGGGACAGGCTCAGGCACCTGTTGTGCCTATTGTTATTCCGGGTCTTCAGGAGACCCTGGCTTATATATTGATGGTGTGTTCCAATTTAGCTCAGGCAGTGGCCATGACCACTACTGCCAATACAGCTCATGCCGGGGGAGGCAATCGGACTCTAGTTGCCCGGGCACCTGAGCCAGTTGTACGGGGTGTTCATGCACCGGGAGCAGCCCCAGATCAGCCAGTTGCTCCAGTTCAGGATTATGTGGTCCCTGTTATGCCTGAGGATGAGTAGCGTAGGTTGGAGAGATTCAGCAGACTTCAGCCTCCGACCTTCAGCGGTACAGAGGGCAAGGATGCCCAAGGTTTTCTAGATAAATGTCAGATGATGCTTCGTACAACGGGTATTCTGGAGACCAGCGGGGTTTCATTTGATACTTATCAGTTTGCTGGTGCTTCTTTTACTTGGTGGGAATCATTCGAGAGGCGTAGGCCGGTTGGTTTAGCACCTCTTACCTGGCAGCAGTTCTCCATGATCGTTTTTGAGAAATATGTTCCTCAGTCCCACAGAGAAGAGCAGCGCACGCAGTTTGAGCAGCTGCGCTAGGGAGAGTTATCGGTCACCCAGTATGAGATGAGGTATTCTGAGTTAGCCAGACATGCTTCGGAGTTAGTTCCCACTGACAGGGAGCGTATAAGGAGATTTGT
Source organism: Nicotiana undulata (assembly GCA_005239495.1). Classification (NCBI taxonomy): domain Eukaryota; kingdom Viridiplantae; phylum Streptophyta; class Magnoliopsida; order Solanales; family Solanaceae; genus Nicotiana; species Nicotiana undulata. The sequence continues at coordinate 77,756 of ML266370.1, read as the reverse complement.
GGATGGTCTCACGTAACATCTTCGGATTTTGATGACCAGAGAAAGGGTGTCTGGAGCCACGTTTGAGCAGGTTATTGGTATAGCTAGGGACATTGAGTCGATTCGCAGGAAGGAGCGTGAGGAGAGGGGGTCTAAGAGGCCTCGGAGTTCAGGTAATTTCAGTGGTGCTCCTCCTAGAGGGCAATTTCAGCCTAGCAGAGGTCATCCATTTAGACCTTCACAGACAGCCCGCCCAGCTTACAGTGGTGTATCGTCGGGGCAGGGTCCTCGCAATTCTCATCAGGGACGTTCATCTTTTAGTGCCCTTCCAGCTTAGAGCTCCGCCCGAGCATCATCTTATCAGGGTTCTTACATGTGTGGTTCGTCTGGTAGTTATCAAGGTGGCAGAGGTTCTCGTTCATTTTCATCTCCAGCTCCAGGTGCTTGTTATGAGTGTGGAGAGTTCGGACATGGGTGGAGGCATCGTCCCCGTCGTCCTAGCAGTTCATCCCAGCAGAGGGTTCAGCCCTCGACTTCAGCCCCAGTCACTTCACCACCTACCCAGGCAGTTAGGGGTGGTGGTCAGGCAGCTAGAGGCAGCACTAGAGGGGGAGGTCGAGCAGGTGGAAGCCAGGCACGTATTTATACACTTCCGGCTAGGCCCGATGCTATAGCCTCAGATGCGGTGATTACAGGTACTATTTCGGTTTGTCACACTGATGCTTTGGCTTTATTTGACCCTGGTTCCAAGTACTCTTATGTCTCATCCTATTTTGCTTATTTTCTGAATATGCCCCGTGAGTCCTTAGTTAAATCTGTTCATGTTTTTCGACTCTGGTGGGTGATACTATTATTGTAGACCGTGTGTATCGATTGTGTCTTATATCTATTGGGGGTCTGGAGACCCGAGTGGACTTGATGTTACTCAGTATGGTCGATTTTGATGTGATTCTGGGCATGGATTGGTTATTCCCATGTTATGCTATTCTTGATTGTCACGCTAATACCGTGACCCTAGCTATGCCCGGTGTTCCGAGAGTTGAGTGGGAAGGGTCTATAGAGCATGTGCCTAGCAGAGTGATTTTTTCTTTAAAGGCTCAGCGTATGGTTGAGAAAGGGTGTGAGTACTAACTTGCTTTTGTGAGGGATGTTAGTAGTGAGACTCCATCTGTTGATTATGTTCCTGTAGTCCGTGATTTTTCAGATGTATTTCATGCAGACCTGCCAAGCATGCCACCTGACAAGGATATTGATTTTGGTATTGACTTGATGCCCGACACTCAGCCTATCTCTATTCCACCTTACCGTATGGCACCAGCAGAGTTGAAAGAATTAAAGGAGCAGTTTCAGGAACTCTTAGATAAGGGGTTCATCCGGCCTAGTGTGTCGCCTTGGGGTGCGCCGGTGTTGTTTATGAAAAAGAAGGATGGCTCCATGCGTATGTGCATTGATTATAGACAGTTGAATAAGGTTACGATGAAGAACCGGTATCCTCTACCTCGTATTGATGACTTATTTGATCAGCTCCATGAAGCTAAGGTGTTCTCCAAGATTGACTTAAGGTATGGGTATCATCAGCTGAAGATTCGGGATTCTGACATTCCGAAGACTGCTTTTAGGACCAGATACGGTCATTATGAGTTTCTGGTATGTCATTTGGGCTGACCAATTCCCCAGCCGCGTTCATGCAATAGATGAACAACGTGTTTCAGCCTTACCTTGATTTCTTTGTCATTGTGTTCATTGATGACATCCTGGTTTATTCTCGTAGCCAGGAAGAGCATGCTCAGCACTTGAGGGTTGTGTTACAGAGATTGAGGAAGGAGAAGCTTTATGCAAAGTTCTCCAAGTGTGAGTTTTGGCTTGGTTCAGTGGCTTTCATAGGGCACGTGGTGTCTAGTGAAGGTATTCAGGTTGATCCGAAGAAGATTGAGGCGGTGCAGAGTTGGCCTAGACCGTCTTCAGCTACAGAGATTCGAAGTTTCCTCGATTTGGCGAGTTACTACCGTCGCTTTGTGGAAGGATTATCTTCTATTGCTTCACCTCTGACTAGATTGACATAGAAGGGTGTTCCATTCAGGTGGTCCGATGAGTGTGAGGAGAGCTTTCAGAAGCTCAAGTCAGCATTGACCACAGCCCCGGTGTTAGTGTTTCCTACTAGTTCGGGCTCTTACACAGTCTATTGTGATGCTTATAGAGTTGGCTTGGGAGCGGTATTGATGCAGGACGGTAGGGTAATTGCCTACGCATCTAGACAGTTGAAGGTGCACAAGAAGAATTACCCAGTGCACGATCTTGGGTTAGCTGCTATTTTTCATGCCTTAAAGATTTGGCGGCATTATTTGTATGGAGTGCAGTGTGAGATTTACACCGATCATCGCATCTTGCAGTATCTGCTAAGGCAGAAAGACTTGAATTTGCGATAGAGGAGATGGTTGGAGCTCCTCAAGGACTATGACTTGACTATGTTGTATCATCTGGGGAAGGCCAATGTGGTGGCCGATGCCTTGAGTCGCAGAGCCGAGAGTTTGGGAAGTCTAGCTTACCTTTCAGCAGCAGAGCGACCTTTAGTCCTTGATGTTCAGGATTTAGCGGGTCAGTTAGTGAGATTGGGTTTGTCAGATCCTCTACGGGTGGTAGCTAGCATGGCTTCCCGGTCTTCTTTATTTGATCATATTAAGGCTTAGCACTATGATGACCGGCACTTGTTAGTTCTTCAGGATAGAGTTCGTCGGGGTGATGCCAGAGATGTGACTATTGGTGATGACGGAGTTATGAGGATGCAGGGTCATATTTGCGTGCCCAACGTAGAGGGTATTTGAGAGTTGATATTAGCAGAGGCTCACAGCTCGCTTTATTCTATCCATCCAGGTGCCGTGAAGATGTATCAGGATCTGAGACAGCAGTATTGGTGGAGGCGGATGAAGAGAGATATTGTTGAGTATGTAGCACGGTGTCTCAACTGCCAGCAGGTTAAGTATGAGCACCAGAGACCAGGTGGTTTGCTTTAGAGGTTAGATATTCCAGAGTGGAAATGGGAGAGAATTACTATTGATTTTGTAGTTGGGCATCCACGGACTTCGAAGGGATTTGATGCTATTTGGGTTATTGTGGATAGATTGACCAAGTTCGCGCATTTCATTCCTGTCAGTACTACTTATACTTCAGAGCGGTTAGTTGGTAGTTACATTAAGGAGATTGTATGGTTGCATGGAGTTCCGGTTTCTATTATTTCTGACAGAGGTACTCAGTTCACATCTCAGTTTTGGAGGGTCGTACAGAAAGGTATGGGTACTGATGTAGAGTTGAGCACTGCATTTCATCCACAGACCGACGAGCAGTCGGAAAGGACTATTCAGATATTGGAGGATATGTTACGGGCTTGTGTGATTGATTTTGGTGGTTCATGGGATCAGTTTCTGCCATTAGCGGAGTTTGCATATAATAACAGCTATCAGTACAGTATTTAGATGGCCCCATATGAAGCTTTATATGGTAGGAGATGTAGATCTCCGGTTGGTTGGTTCGAGCCTGGTGAGACTAAGTTATTGGGCACGGATTTGATTCAGGATTCGTTGGAGAAGGTGAAGTTGATTCAGAAGCGACGTCGCACAGCGCAGTCTAGGCAGAAGAGTTATGCAGACCGTAAGGTCTGGGATGTGTCATTTATGGAAGGTGATAAGGTACTGCTAAAGGTATCACCCATGAAGGGTGTTATGAGGTTCGGAAAGAGAGGAAAACTGAGTCCACGATTTATTGGTCCTTTTGAGGTGCTTCAGAAGGTTGGAGAGGTGGCTAATAGACTTGCTTTGCCACCCAGCTTATCGAGTGTTCATCCGGTATTTCATGTGTCGATGCTAAGGAAATATGTTGGTGACCCGTCTCATGTGTTAGACTTCAGCACAGTTCAGCTCGAGGGTGATATGTCATACGAGGTTGAGCCAGTAGAGGAGGCTACTTGGGAGACCGAGCAGGAGATGCAGAGAAAATATCCTCATTTGTTTGAGACTCCAGGTATGTTTATAGACCCGTTCGAGGACGAACGTTTGTTTAAGAGGGGGAGAATGTAACGACCCGGTCTGTCGTTATGTAGAATCTGTATCATAATTGATGTTAATGACTTGTCACAGATAGATTATACCGTTATTGATGTGTTAGAGTTGCTAGGCTTGAAATTGAAATGATTATAATGAGAATTTAGCCACTTAGTCTTTAAAAATAGCCTTAAAGTGGGAAAAGTCAATTGAGAGTCGACTTATTGGTAAACGACCTCGGAATGCATATTTTATGGCTCGAATAGCTTCGTTAGGTGATTGGGACTTAGGAGTGTGTTCAGAATAATTTTTTGATGTCCAGTGTGGAATTAGGCTTGAATTGGCGAAAGTTAGTTTTTGGTGATTTCCATTCGGCAGTGGAAATTAGGCTATCGGGGTCGGAATGGAATTCTGACATTTGGAACAGGTTCGTAATGTCATTTTGGATGTGTCTGAAAAATTTTAGATCAATCGGAGTTGTTTTGGATAGTTTCGGCATCATTGGTGGATTTTAGAAATATCAAAGTTCTTAGGCTTGAATCCGATGTAAAATTTGGTGTTTTAATATTAGTTTTGGTGTGTTGAGAGAGAAACTAAGTTTTAATGATGTTATGGGATATGTTGGTAAGGTTGTTGGGGTCCTGAGGGGCTCGGGATTGATTTCGGGTGGTTAACGGGCATTTTTGGACTTAGATGAATTGTTGGTTTTCTAGTGTCAGTGCAGCAGGAATTCCTTCACTGCGATCGCGTAGTGCATATTGAGAGGGGGTAGGATTTACGCTCTGCGATCGCATAAGTGTTCTCGCGATCGCAGAGGTCGAGCACGTCAGGTATTGCGATCGCGTGGACTTGATCGCGATCGCGTAGAGTCAAGGCAGGCGCGTGGGGGCGAGGTCAAATGGTCTTCGTGATCGCGTGATGAGAGATGCGATCGCGTGTGAGTGAGGTTTTGTGAATCGCGATCGCGTGGCTTATTCCGCGATCGCAGTGAAGAAATCACTGGGCAGTATATAATTAAACCCTCCGCGACTTAAACCCTTACACCATTTGTGTACGGACAGAGAGCTTTGGGGGCGATTTTTGAAGAGGGAAATCAGTGTTCTTCATAGAGGTAAGTGTTTTGATCATTAAAACTCGTTTATGGGTGATTATAGAACATAATCTCAGCATTTGATTCATGAAAATCAGTAGAAAAAGGTGGGTTTGGGGCTTGAGATTATGAGACCTTTAGGGGTCGATTTGAGGGGTCAAACGAACTCCGAATTTGATGTTCTTTATATGTACGGACTCGTGAGATGATGAAGAAAAACTTTGTACAAAAATGTCTGAGTTTCAGGACGCAGACCCGGGGGTCGGGTTTTGACCAATTTCGGATTTTTGAGCTAAATTTTATATCTTTCGATTGGAATTCGTTCCTTAAGCATATATTGATGATAAAAATCTGAACATGGTAGATTTGGAGCCTTCGGAGGTTGGTTCGAGAGGCAAGCGCATTGCGGAATAGTTTCCGGGCTAGTTTTGAGGTAAGTAATGTCTTTAAATCCTGTCCTGAGGGTATGAAACCCCGGATTATGCACCCTTTCACGGGTTTTGAAATGAAAAGGTTGGGACTTTGGAAATATCTTCCGTATTTAGGCAACCATTGAGTTGCTAAACCAACTTTTAAGTCTATGCTTAATTAGTATTATTTTATTTTTATATGAATTAGGTTGTAAGCCGTGTTTGGGGCCTAGTGACAATCTGTTTTCCTCTTGGGGGTTGTGTTTACTATATTTTCCTCACTGTTATGCTATGATTTTACACTCAGTCTTTTCCTGATAAATTGGTTTGACACTCAGAGTATTTTGATATTGTTTATTGGAAAAAAAATGAAACACTATTTTGGGTCGAGAACCCGGTATGTTATGGCCTAAGGGCAAATTGAGAGTGTCTGACTGAGTGAAGCTTTCAGGCCTTATGAAAGAGGTGAGAAGGCCGTTAGGCCTTATGTTGTTATAGCAATTGGGCTGTAGGAGCCCCTCTGGAGTCTGTACACACCCCCAGTGAGCGCAGGTACCTATTGAGTGATGATGATTGCCCGTGGGACTGATACTAAGTGATGATTGATACTGAGTGATTGAGAGAATGCATGAAGGGCAACTGTTACAAGAAATGATTTTGGCCCGAGGGCCAGATTTATGATGATTTTACTAAGTTGTCGAACTATGATTTACTTCGTTTTCAAACTGGTTTTACTGAGATATACTGATATTGCACTTGTTTTCAAGAGATTTCTAGAAACTGATTTCGAACTTATTATTTGATGAATACTACATGGTGACTTGGTCTTTTACCGATTTTGTGGAATTGTGTATCTGTACTGTGTGTTTTATAATTCTCAGACTGTGATTTATTTTCATTACTACTGAGTTGGCGTACTCATAGAGACTCCCTGTGCCTCTGTGCATAGATCCAGGTACCGATTTGGAGCAGTAGCTGCCTTGTTCGTTAGCAGCAGTTCACGAGAATTCGAGGTAGCTGTCCAGCGTTCACAGCTTCTCCATTTCCCTTCCTTATTCAGTTTAGCATTTCATTCCTAGACTTGGTTTAAGACATTAGTAGAGTTGGTTTTATTTCATAGATGCTCATGACCATGTTGACTCCAGTCTTGGGAGGTTTTGGTTAGACTGTTAGACTATTATTGGGGAGCTAAAACTTAATGAATTATTATTTTTCTACGTTGCTATTTTTATTGAACTGTGCCTTGTTATAAATCGAACAAATGCATAGTGATGTGATGGTTAGGCTAGCCTAGTTCCACAATAAGCGCCATCACGACCTGTTAGGATTTAGGGTCGTGACAGTTTTCTTAATGATATAGCTTCTTAGTTACTTTATTAGCTTCTTTTAGATTTGTTATCATCTTTTTATGTTTTAGTGAACAATAAGCCTTTGATTTTCTTAATTTCACGATTCTTTCCAAAGGTGGGTCTTGTGTGAACCGGGTGGCTCTTCCCAATGATGGATGGTGTGACAACTTTCTTAAGGGATTGAGTCAGTGTTTTGATGTTTAGCTAGAAACAAGTAGTGTTAATGAATAAATAAGGGTCGAGCATGTTTCACTTGGTACCTACACACTTAACTATGTGTTTATGGTTAAAAACAAGTTTTTGTAAAGAAATAGCTCTAGTTTGTGACCGTGTGACTCCTATGTTGACTTAGTCAATCATCGGGTGGTTTAGTTGAACCATTAGCAATTTTCATTCTTGAATGAGGGTGTTGTGAGCCCTCGACTCTTTTCTCTTTAACAATCCGGTTGTGTGAAAGGTGAGGTATTTTGTTACAATCCAAGTACTCGTGCGAATGGTCTAGAACTTGCCCCGAATGTGTTTCTAGGCAAAATTATAAGGTAGCTTAGCTTGAGAAGTGATTGTAGGCTTACCTTGACCCGTTTTGAAACATTCCATGGCCCACCAATGATATCATCCATAGTAACCCTTTTGATCCTAAAGCCTTTTTGTTTGATAACCACATTACAAGCCTTTAACTGTTTATAGTAACCCTCTTTTGGCACCCGAACTTTCTTTATCACTCATGTGATTCAAATAGAAAAAGCATAAGTTTGGGGGAGAGATGAGGAGTTTAAAGATTGTTTCAAGGCACTAAAAGAGAAAATAAATGAAGAAGAGGAAATTCAAGGAAAAAGAAAGGAAGAACAAAAGAAAAACACAAAAAGAAAGTGAATAATGTGAAAGGGTTGAAAAGATGCAAAAGAAAGCAAAAGTGCAAAGCATGGAGAAAAAAAAGAAGGAGAATGTGAATAGCATGGCAAAGAAAGAGTGATGTCAAGTATCTCTAATCCCGCTAAGGGAAAAGAAAATGACTCAAAGAGTCGTCAAAGTAAGAGCCAAAAAGAGAATATGAAGTGCTAAAGGAAAGATGAACCAATTCCATTCCAATATTTGCCTCCTTAGTCCAAAAGCCTTCATTTCATGCTGTAAAAGCCCTACGTGATTTCAAGACGAGCAAGCTTACATTAGGGGTGATCTACATGAGGGGAAAGCATATGGTACTTAGAGCCGGGCTTGTGACATTCTTTTGAGAGTGATGAGCGAATCATTCTCGAGTCATTGTATTGAATTCTTCATTCGTGAGTGAGATGAGCTTCCAGAGAGTATGGAAGGAGGAGTTTGCAATCCACAACGACTTGCATGAAAGTGCGAGCTTCCTTGATGAACAAAGTCAACCCTTGATGCTCAAGCGTCCCATTAGAGACATTTGTGCTTCAACATTGAGATAATAGGTTTGTTAATGATTCATGAGCGTGTGGGTAATTGTTTATCCCTTTTGATTTGTGTTTGACTGAACTTAAGCCAGCTGAAATAGCCCTTTTCTAGTGGAGGTAGGAATTGTCTTAATTGCTTGAGGACAAGCAAAATCTTAAGTTTGGGGGAGTTGATAAGTAGGAATTTTGACTGCTTATTTGCTCTATTTTACTTGCATTTTAGCTCAAAAATGCTTAAAGGTATTCCTGAGAACTAATGAAATGTGTTTTCTTGCAGGGATATTGGGAAAACAGTCAAAGAAGTAAGAATCAACTCAAATAGGAGTAAAATTAGACAAGGACCAAAGCAAGGAAAAAAGGGGTACAGTACGGACCGCAAAATACTGTGTGCGGCCGCAAACTATGAAGATGCACTAATGGAATTCATTAAGATAATGCGGACCGTACAATTATTTTGCGGCCGCAGATGAGGAGATTCAGAGACCTTGTTTTTGACAAGCTTGAAGATGTGTGGCCGCATGAGCCAAAGTGCGGCCGTAATCAGAAATGTGTGGTCCGCACAATTAGAGGAACTGCGGCTGCATCCCAGTTTTATGCGACCGCAGAAATCCCAATTGATTGTCAATCTCAAAGTGCGTACTGCACAAAGAATTGTGTGGCAGCACAACCATCGCATGGGGATTTTTGCCAGATATTTGCAGCTGGTATAAATAGAACTTTTTGTCATTTTTAGGTTATGTGTAACGACCCAGCCGGTCTTTTGCGTATTAGGATCCCGTTCCCTTAGATGAAACCTTCCTTAGCAGCTATTCGTGCTTTATGACTTGCGGGAGCGGGTGGTTCGGGATTTGGGAATGATTTGAGTGGTTTAGGAACACTTGGTTCCTTAAAGTTGGCTTATTTGGCCAAGTTTGACTTCGGTCAACAATTTGAGCAAACGACCTCGGAATCGAGTTCTGACAGCTCCAGTAGCTCCGTATAATGATTTCAGACTTGGGCATATGTTCATCTCGGGATTTCGATGACCCGGGAGCATTTCGGCGCCCGAAATGGAAATCAGGATTTCCTTATGTTTGAAATTTGGGTTGGGACGTAATTTTATGCTATCGAGGTCCAAATGGAATTCCAGGATCGGGAATAGTTCCGTATAGTCATTTATGACTTGTCTGCAAAATTTGAAGTCATTCGGAGTAGTATAGGCCTATTCGGCGCAATGAAGTGAATTCTAGAATTCTTAAGTTCTTAAGTTGATTCAATTTAGTTTTGGGGTTGAATTATGAGTTTCGTCGTTGTTTTTAATGTTCCGGAAGTTCGAGAGAGTCCGTATCATGAATACAGACTTGTCAGTGCTTTTGGACGGGGTCCCGAGGGGCTCTGGTGTGTTTTAGACCCCCAGGAGCTAAGTTAGAAAAACCAGAAATTTTCTATCTGGTTTCCTTCTCTGCGATCGCAGGAGGAGGGTCGCGATCGCGGAGAAGGATTTTGCTGGGCTTCTGGTTGTTCTCTGCGATCGCAGCCTTCCCCTTGCGATCGCATAGGTCTGGGTTCCAAATCTTCGCGATCGCACTGAGTCACAGCTGGGCCGAGTAACTTTGTTCTTCGCGATCGCAGAGATCTGGCATGTTGGCCTTCGCGATCGCAAGCCTCAGGTCGCGATCGCATAGAAGCTGCAATTGGGCAGTCTCTTTTAAAATCGGGACTTAGCCAAATTCTTCATTTCCCATCTTCTTCCTCAAGGTTTTAGAGAGCATTTCAAGAGGGATTTCCACCATTATCATCAAGGTAAGTTAAAGCTTAGTTTTCATGATTCTAATATCAATTCCTTATGAAAGTTTCTTCTAATTATCCTAAAAATTCATAGAAATTGATTGATATTTAGGGAGGGAAAATTTTGAATTACTCATTGTTTCCATGAATACTAGCAAGAACTTGCATAATTATGATCCTTAGACTTCGGGTAATAGATTCCTTCAAGAATTTTCGAAATCCGAACGTGTGGGCCCGGGGTCGAATTTCCGAAAACCTTCAAGAATGCTAAATTTCGGAATTTCTTGTTAATTCTCCTTCTTTGGACTGAAATTGATTCAATTATACCATGTTTGTCTAGTTGTGAGCCGTCGAGAGTAGATTTCGGAGATTCGGGCGCATCCTTGATCCGAGGGGTGATATCGTCACGAGGTGAGTCTCCTTTCTAACCTTGTAAGAGGGAAATTATCTCCATAGGTGTTCTATGTGTTGTATGTTTGTATTTGGGGGCTACGTGCGTACCTTGTGACGAGAGTCCGTACGTAGCGACTACTATTGTTATGTCCGGGTAGTGTAGGACCACAGCATGTCATGTATTCTGCCTTAAATTGAAGTATATGCTTAAATTCATGTATGATATACTACTGTCTCCCGGAGCTTTCATTTACTTAATAATTGGGAAGGATTGTGATGAATTGAACTTTACATTTGTGTGTGCATGATAGCCGCCTCGTAATTTACATTCCGCGAGCGACATATGGTTTCCTTCACTCTTACAGGAGCGGGTCGTGCGCCACGGCGGATTTATAGTGCACTTAGGGTACGGGCCGATCGATCCCCGGCAGCGCATAGGGATTTATTTGAGAATGCACTTATGGTACGGGCCGGTCGATCCCCGGAAGTTCATGGACAAAGTTACATTATGATACGATGTGATTACATTGATAGACGCACTTACGGTACGGGTCGGTCGATCCCCGGCAGTGCGTAGTTGGACTCTTGGTAAGCATGCACTCATGGTACGGGCCGATCGATCCCCGGCAGTGCATAGCTCTTCTTGATATGATTACATTCTAAGCATGCACTCATGGTACGGGCCGATCGATCCCCGGCAGTGCATAGCTCTTCTTGATATGATTACATTATAAGCATGCACTCATGGTACGGGCCGGTTGATCCCCGTCAGTGCATAGCTATTCTTCCTCCTGAGTCTAGCCGGTTGCTTTACACTTATGTGTGAATGACTATTTGGTGTTGAATTCCTGATTTATGACGTGACAGGTGGATGGGATAAGAGACAGGGAAGTTTATACTGCTTTTGATATTTATTTGGAAACTCTGTATTCTCTTTACAATTGGGGTGCATTGTTTACATGTCTACTGTTTTCCTTACATCCTGCTTTACATTATTACTGTTGGACCTTAGTGAGTATCGAGTCAACCTCTCGTCACTACTTCTTCGAGATTAGACGGGATACTCACTGGGTACATATTTATATACGTACTCATGCTGCACTTTTCGGAGGCTGGTATTTTGGATTATCAGGCCGGGGCTAGGTATTGACTGACTGACTATACTTCACGGTGAGCTGCTCCTCTTGGCGACTTCCTGGCAGCACCCTGGAGTTTTCTTTTGTCATATTCTCTGTCTATTTCATTCAGACTGAGACTCTGTATATATTTTAGTCATTGTATATTCAGTAGTTGCCCGTGACACTCGTGACACTAGTTCCTGGCACACACGTAGTGTATATTTTGGGTTGTTGGTTGTACATATGTTATGCGACATGCCTATTGGTTGATTTTCCGCACTTGTAGTTTTATTTCTCATCACCCGCCATTATTATGTTTATATCCGTTTAAAACTGGTTAAAAGATGAAATTTGCGTAACTGGGAATGGTTACACTTAGTGTTTCTATATTGGCTGGCCTAACCTCGTTGTTGGGTGCCATCACGACCTAAATCGAGATTTGGATCGTGACAACGTGGTATCAAAGCCTTAGGTTCACGTAGTCTCACGAGTCACGGGCAAACTTAGTAGAGTCTTGCGGATCGGTATGGAGACGTCTGTACTTATCTTTAGGAGGCTATAGGGTGTTAAGAAACTCCTCCTTGTTCAGATCCTATCGTGCAATTTATGATGTACTCAAATTTGATCTTCTACTCTCTCACAAATGGTGAGGACGCATGTTGCTCATGTTCCTAATCCAGGGGAGGCCGCTACCCCCGCCGCTCGAGGCCGTGGTAGGGGCAGGGGTAGGGCTCCTGTTCGAGGTAGGGGACGAGGGCGTTCCAGGGCTGTACCGGTTGCACCGATTGAGGATCCGTATATTGAGGAGCAGGATGAGCTGCCTCCAGTAGCTCCAGCACCAGCTGATTTTATGATGGCGCCGGGCTTCCAGGAGGTCGTGGGCCATATGTTGAGATTTATGGATACCATGTCGCAGGCGAGTATGCTTCAATCAGATCCTGCTACTATTCAGGAAGAAGGGGGAGTACGGACCCCTACCGCTCAGGCTACAGGACCGTCAGTGGCAGCACATCATACTCCAGATACACCACCCGTGATTGGGGTTCAGCCTGGGGTAGCAGTACCAGTGCCCAGGCCAGTTGCAGAGGGGGACCAGCAGAAGATGCTTGATAGATGGACCCGACTTCGCCCGCCGACCTTCGGGGGTGAGCGGGGTGAGGATGCGCAGGATTTTATTGACAGGTGCAGGGATAGACTGCACAATATGAGGATATTAGAGTCACATGGGGTAAACTTCACCACGTTTCAGCTTGAGGGTAGAGCTCGCCGTTGGTGGTAGTCATATGTTCTTAGTAGGCCAGCGGATTCTCCTCCTGTCACTTGGGGTCAGTTCACTCAGCTATTCTTGGATAGGTACATTCCGCCGTCTGAGAGGGAGGAGCTTCGGGGCCTGTTTGAGAGGTTGGAGCAGGGACAGATGTCTGTGACGGATTATAAGGCGAGGTTTTTAGAGCTATCTCGCCATGCTCTCATGATATTGCCCACTGATGCAGAGAGAGTCCGACGGTTCGTAGCAGGCTTACATCCAGGCATCAGGACCTCCATGGCCAGAGAGGTTGAGATGGGTACCCCCTACCAGCTTGTAGTCGAGATAGCTCGACGAATTGAGGGTTACCGTGCGAGGAGTAGGGAGCAGGGTCAGCACGACAAGAGGGCCAGGTTTGTAGGTGACTTCAAGGGTGCTCCAGCCAGGGGAAGGGGTCAGTTCGGAGGTAGTCAGTTCAGCAGGCCTTCCTCTTCAGCTGCTCCACCACCTCCTAGGGTTGTTCCAACCAGGCCTCAGTTTATTGCCATGCCAGAGCGCTCTTATCATCCTCCAGCTATCCAGAGTGCACCCAGCGGTTACTCCAGCCGTCAGAGATCCTCTGGTTCCTATTTCAGTGCCATGCCAGATGATTCTTACTGCCCTCCGGCTATTCAGGGTTCTTCTTCTTCTTCAGGACAGCAGGCTACGACGCCTAGAGGTTGTTTCGAGTGTGGGGAGCTGGGCCACATGATCAGGCAGTGTCCCAGGTATTTGGTCAAGGTCGTGCAGCAGAGTCACCAGCCTATGATTTCAGCACCTGCAGCACAACCACCTAGGGGTGGGGGTCTGGTTAGCAGGGGACGTCCTAGAGGGGGAGATCATTCAGGAGGGGTTCAGTCAGCTCCAGCTCGTTCTGAGGGAGCTCATTCATCGGGTACTTCAGTCAGATTCTATGCTATTCCGGCCAGATCAGACGCAGTGGCCTTAGATGCTTTGATTACAGGTATCATCTCAGTCTGTGGTAGAGAGGCTTCAGTGCTATTCGATCCAGGATCCACCTATTCATGTGTTATTTGCTCATTTCCTGGATGTTCCTCGTGAGTCTTTGGGTTCTATCTTGTATGTGTTCACTCCTGTGGGCAACTCCGTAGTGGTAGACCGGGTCTACCGATCTTGTGTGATTGCTTTCTGTGGGCTTGAGACCAGAGCCGACCTGTTATTGCTTGATATGGTTGATTTCGAGGTTATTTTGGGCATGGATTGGCTATCTCCTTATCATGTTGTATTGGATTGCCATGCCAAGACAGTTACATTAGCCATGCCTGAGTTGCCGAGGTTAGAGTGGAGGGGTTCTTCAGTTAGTGCCTTCAGCCGGGTCATTTCCTTCATGAAAGCTCGGCATATGGTCGAGAAGGGGTGTTTAGCCTACTATGCTTATGTGCGGGACACCACCGCCGAGTCTCCTACCATCGATTCAGTGCCTGTCGTTCGAGAGTTTCCAGATGTGTTTCCTTCAGACCTTCCAGGCATGCCTCTAGATCGAGATATAGATTTCTGCATTGATTTGGCTCCAGATACTCAGCGTATTTCTATTCCCCCGTATCGTATGGCACCTAAGGAGCTAAAGGAGTTGAAGGAGCAACTTGAGGAGTTTATGGCCAAGGGGTTTATCAGGCCGAGTGTGTCGCCGTGGGGTGCTCCAGTCTTATTTGTAAAGAAGAAGGATGGGTCCATGTGGATGTGCATTGATTACCGCCAGCTGAATAAAGTGACCATCAAGAGCAAGTATCCCCTGCCGCGCATTGATGACTTGTTTTACCAGTTGCAGGGGGCTCGAGTGTTTTCTAAGATAGATCTGATATCGGGTTATCACCAGCTGAAGATTCGAGCTTCTGATGTTCCGAAGACTGCTTTTCGCACCAGATATGGCCATTATGAGTTTCTAGTGATGTCCTTTGGCTTGACTAATGCCCCAGCAGCATTCATGGACTTGATGAATAGGGTATTCAGGACGTATATCGACTCCTTCGTTATTGTTTTCATTGATGATATATTGATCTACTCACGGAGCTTGGTTGAGCATGAGCAGCATTTGAGAGTTGTTCTTCAGACTTTGCGAGAACAGAGGCTATATGCTAAGTTCTCCAAGTGCGAGTTCTGGTTGGAGTCTGTTGCATTTTTGGGGCACGTGGTGTCCGGAGAGGGTATCAAAGTTGACCCGCAGAAGATTGAGGCAGTTCAGAGTTGGCGACGTCCCACTTCAGCTTCAGAGATCAGGAGTTTTTTGGGTTTAGCAGGTTATTACCGTCGATTCGTGGAGAGATTCTCTTCTATTTCCGCTCCATTGACTAGATTGACTCAGAAGAATGCCCCGTTTTGATGGTCCGATGATTGTGAGGCAAGCTTTCAGAAGCTCAAGTCAGCATTGACGTCAGCACCAGTTCTTTCATTGCCTTCTGAGTCAGGGGTGTATACTGTATATTGTGACGCCTCACGCGTCAGGTTGGGATGTGTGTTGATACAGGATGGAAGGGTTATTTCTTATGCTTCGCGCCAGCTGAAGGTTCATGAAAAGAATTACCATGTGCACGACTTGGAGTTGGCGGCGATAGTTCATGCTTTGAAGATATGGCGGCATTATTTGTATGGTGTATCTTTTGAGGTCTATACTGACCACCGCAGCCTGCAGTACTTGCTTAAATAGAGGGACCTTAATTTGAGGCAACGTAGATGGCTTGAGCTGTTAAAGGACTATGATCTCACTATTCTGTATCACCCAGGCAAGGCGAATGTAGTAGCAGATGCTTTAAGCAGGCGAGCAGCGAGTATGGGTAATTTGGCCTACATTGCAGCAGAGGAGAGGCCTTTAGTCTTGTACATTCAGTCCTTGGCCAATCGCCTGGTGAGATTGGACCGTTCAGAGCCTCATCGAGTTCAGGCTCATGTGGTTGCTCAGTCTTCATTATTGGGAGAGATTAAGGCTCGACAGTTTGATGATCCACGTCTGGCAGAGCTTCGGGATACGGTGGTCTAGGGCAGGGCCAAGGAGGTTACCTTAGGCGAGGATGGTGTTCTGAGACTCCAGGGCCGATTGTGTGTTCCTGATGTTGATGGCCTGAGGGAGAAGATTCTAGCAGAGGCGCACAGTTCTCGGTATTCAGTTCATCCAGGAGCGATGAAGATGTATCGTGATTTAAAGCAGCATTTCTGGTGGAGGCGGATGAAAAAGGATATAGTTCAGTATGTGGCAGGTGTCTAAATTGTCAACAGGTTAAGTACGAGCATCAGAGGCCAGGAGGCTTGTTCCAGCAGATGCCCATTCCTGAGTGGAAATGGGAGCGCATCACCATGGACTTCGTGGTTGGGTTACCTCGGACTTTGCGGAAGGTTGACGCGGTTTGGGTCATTGTGGATAGATTGACCAAATCAGCGCATTTCATTCCCGTGGCTACTACTTATACCACAAAGAGGCTGGCTCAGGTTACCTTCGAGAGATCGTCCGGTTGCATGGTGTACTGGTGTCTATCATTTCGGATCGAGGTCCTCAGTTCACTTGGCACTTCTGGAGAGCTTTGCACAGCGAGATGGGTACTCAGATAGACCTCAGTTCAGCATTTCACTCTCAGACTGATGGCCAGTCAGAGCGTACAGTTCAGATTTTAGAGGATATGCGCAGGGCTTGTGTGATCGATTTCGGGGGTCAGTGGGACCAGTTCTTGCCTTGGCGGAGTTTGCATATAATAATAGTTATCAGTCCAGCATAGAGATAGCTCCATTCGAGGCTTTATATGGTCGACGATGTCATTCTCCGATTGGGTGGTTTGAGTCTAGTGAGGCCAAGTTATACGGCACAAACCTGGTGAGAGATGCATTAGAGAAGGTGAAGATTATTCAGGAAAGGCTCCGCACAGCCCAGTCTAGGCAGAAGAGCTACGCATATCAGCGGGCACATGATGTGGCATTCATGGAGGGGGATAAGGTTATGTTGAAGGTTTCGCCGATGAAGGGCATCATGATATTTGGGAAGAAGAGCAAGTTGAGCCCCAGGTTTATAGGTTCTTTCGAGGTGTTGAAGCGGGTCGGAGAGGTTGCTTATGAGCTTGCTTTACCTCCAGCCTTGTCAGGAGTTCATCCAGTATTTCACGTATCCATGCTTCGGAGGTATCACGCCGACTTCTCACACGTGGTTGATTATAGCACTATTCAGTTAGATGAGAAGTTGGGCTACGAGAAGGAGCCAATTGCTATTATTGATAGGCAGGACCGCCAGTTGAGGTCCAAGGAAGTTTCTGCGGTTAAGGTCCAGTGGAGGGGCCAACCAGTTGAGGAGGCGACTTGGGAGTCCGAGCAGGACATATGGGGCAGAAATCCACAGCTATTCAGCACTCCAGGTACGATTCTAGACCCGTTCGAGGATGAACGTTTGTTTAAGAGGGGGAGAATGTAACGACCCAGCAGGTCGTTTTGCGTATTAGGATCCCGTTCCCTTAGATGAAACCTTCCTTAGCGGCTATTTGTGCTTTATGACTTCTGGGAGCGGGTGGTTTGGGATTTGGGAATGATTTTAGTGGTTTAGGAACACTTGGTTCCTTAAGGTTGGCCTACTTGGCCAAGTTTGACTTCAGTCAACATTTTTAGCAAACAACCTCGGAATCGAGTTCTGACAGCTCCAGTAGCTCTGTATGATGATTTTGAACTTGGACATAAGTTCGTCTCGGGTTTTCGATGACCCGGGAGCATTTCGGCGCCCGAAATAAAAATCAGGATTTTCTTATGTTTGAAATTTGGGTTGCGAAGTGATTTTATGCTATAGAGGTCCGAACGGAATTTCGGGACTGGGAATAGTTCTGTATAGTCATTTATGACTTGTCTGCAAAATTTGAAGTCATTCCGAGTAGTATAGGCCCGTTCGGCGCAATGAAGTGAATTCTAGAATTCTTAAGTTCTTAAGTTGATTGTATTTGGTTTTGGAGTTGAATTTTGAGTTTCGTCGTTGTTTTTCATGTTCCGGAAGTTCGAGCAAGTCCGTATCATGAATACAGACTTGCCGGTGTTTTTGGACGGGGTCTCGAGGGGCTCAGGTGTGTTTTAGACCCCCCGGGAGCTAAGTTAAAAAACCAGAAATTTTCTATCTGGTTTCCTTCTCTGCGATCGCAGGAGGAGGGTCGCGATCGTGGAGAAGGATTTTGCTGGGCTGCTAGTTGTTCTCTGCGATCGCAGCCTTCCCCTTGCGATCGCATAGGTCTAAGTTCCAAATCTTCGCGATCGCACTGAGTCACAGCTGGGCCCGGTAACTTTGTTCTTCGCGATCGCAGGACCTCTGCCGCGATCGCAGAGGACAAGGGAGTTGGTCTTCGCGATCGCAGGACCCCTTCCGCGATCGCAGAGGTCTGGCCTGTTGGCCTTCACGATCGCAGGCCTCAGGTCGCGATCGCATAGAAGCTGCAACTGGGCAGTCTCTTTTAAAAGCGGGACTTAGCCAAATTCTTCATTTCCCATCTTCTTCCTCAATGTTTTAGAGAACATTTCAAGAGGGATTTCCATCATTATCATCAAGGTAAGTTAATTCCTTAGTTTTCATGATTCTAATATCAATTCCTTATGAAAGTTTCTTCTAATTATCCTAAAAATTCATAGAAATTGATAGATATTTAGGGATTTTGGGAAAGTTTTGAATTATTCATTGTTGCCATGAATTCTAGCAAGAACTTGCATAATTATGATTCTTAGACTTCGGGTAATAGGTTCCTTCAAGAATTTTCGAAATCCGAACGTGTGGGCCTGGGGTCGAATTTCCGAAAACCTTCAAGAATGCTAAATTTTGGAATTTCTTGTTAATTCTCCTTCTTTGAACTTAAATTGATTCAATTATACCATGTTTGGCTAGTTGTGAGCCGTCGAGAGTAGATTTCGGAGATTCGGGCGCATCCTTGATCTGAGGGGTGATATTGTCACGAGGTGAGTCTTCTTTCTAACCTTGTAATAGGGAAATTGTCCCCATAGGTGTTCTATGTGTTGTATGTTTGTATTTGGGGGCTACGTGCGTACCTTGTGACGAGAATCCATATGTAGCGACTACTATTGTTATGTCCGGGTAGTGTAGGACCACAGCATGCCATATATTCTGCCTTAAATTGAAGTATATGATTAAATTCATGCATGATATACTACTGTCTCCCGGAGCTTTCATTTACTTAATAATTGGGAAGAATTGTGATGAATTGAACTTTACATTTGTGTGTGCATGATAGCCGCCTCGTAATTTACATTCCGCGAGCGGCATATGGTTTCCTTCACTCTTACAGGAGCGGGCCGTGCGCCACAGCGGATTTATAGTGCACTTACGGTACGGGTCGGTCGATCCCCGGCAGTGCACAGGGATTTATTTGAGAATGCACTTATGGTACGGGCCGGTCGATCCCCGGCAGTGCATGGACGAAGTTACATTATGATACGGTGTGATTACATTGATAGACGCACTTACGGTACGGGCCGGTCGATCCCCGGTAGTGCGTAGTTGGACTCTTGGAAAGCATTCACTCATGGTACGTTCCGGTCGATCCCCGGCAGTGCATAGCTCTTCTTGATATGATTACATTATAAGCATGCACTCATGGTACGGGGCGGTCGATCCCCGGCAGTGCATAGCTATTCTTCCTCCTGACTCTAGCCGGTTGCTTTACGCTTATGTGTGCATGACTGTTTGGTGCTGAATTCCTGATTTATGACGTGACAGGTGGATGGGATAAGAGACAGGGAAGTTGATACTGCTTTCGGTATTTATTTGGAAACTTTGTATTCTCTTTACAATTGGAGTGCATTGTTTACATGTCTACTGTTTTCCTTACATCCTGTTTTACATTATTACTGTTGGACCTTAGTGAGTATCGAGTCGACCTCTCGTCACTACTTCTTCGAGATTAGACGGGATACTCACTGGGTACATATTTATATATGTACTCATGCTGCACTTTCTTTTTTTCTGTACTTGACCGTACAGATCCGGAGGCTGGTATTTCGGATTATCAGGTCGGGGCTAGGTATTGACTGACTGACTATACTTCACGGTGAGTTGCTCCTCTTGGCGACTTCCTGGCAGCACCCTAGAGTTTTCTTTTGTCATATTCTCTATCTATTTCATTCAGACTGATACTTTGTATATATTTTAGTCATTGTATATTCAGTAGTTGCCCGTGACACTCGTGACACTAGTTCCTGGCACACACGTAGTATATATTTTGGGTTGTTGGTTGTACATCTGTTATGCGACATGCCTATTGGTTGATTTTCCGCACTTGTAGTTTTATTTCTCATCACCCGCCATTATTATGTTTATATCCGTTTAAAATTGGTTAATAGATGATTACGCATACGTAACTGGGAATGGTAATACTTAGTGTTTCTATATTGGCTTGCCTAACCTCGTTGTTGGGCGCCATCGCAACCTGAATCGAGATTTGGGTCGTGACATTATGTTTTGTAAGTTGGGAGAACCTGAGCCGCTTTTATTTACTGTATTGGGTAACCTTGTACTAGTTTAGCTTTTAAACATCAGATTTGCTTTCCTTAATCAAGTATTATGAACTATCTTAGTTTCTTCTTTAATTTCTTCAATTTCCATGAGTAGCTAAACCCTTATCTAGGGTTGTGACCCAACCCTAGTATGGGTACTTAATGGGTTATATATTTAGGGCTTGTTTATGATTGGGTATATTACACTTAGCCTTGTTCTTGCTTGAATTCTAGAATAAATTGTTGCAAACATTGATTCATGCCAAATTGACTTATTCTCTACTTGAGAAAGTGAGACTAAGTCTTGGAAAACTTGGATAACTATGAATTGGGGTGAACTAAAGAAATTGATAGCCCTAATTAAAGGGTCGAACCTAGAGATAGTAAGACCCGACTAGAGCATTTATCACTTGTTTCATGAAATACTCATTTGTACTTGAGAAATCCAAATCGGGCAAAATCACTCAAACTACCGAGAGGTATAGAGTGAGTAATTGCGTTTGACTTTTATATCATATCCTGATCAATCAAACATGACCTAAAGCTCTAAATTTGTTAGGTAACCATCTAGGCGGAAGTCGCAACCCTAGATCTTTTATCACTTGAAAAATAACCAAAACCCAAAAACATTGTCTCTTAGCTTTACAATTGCAATCAATAGAATAAAAGTAGAAGTAGAAACAAAAATTGAAAATGTGGAAGTGTAATCTAGGGCATGTCGTACATTCATAATAGGTATATACCTAAACCCAAATCTTGCTCCATGTGGATTCGACCCCGACTTGCGTTGGGTTTTTATTATTGCTTCGACCGCCTCACAGCCTATATTTGTGGTGTGGGTTTGGGGACCGATCATTTTTCCTATTATTTATGACATGATCATGTTATCGTTCTGTACTTGTTGAAGTTATGAACTATATAGGTTACATCGAGTATCATTTATAATTCTTGTTTCTATTACCTCGCCGAAATTAGTTATGATACTTACTGAATACATGGAGTCAAATGTACTCATACTACACTGTGCACATAATTGTGCAGATCTAAGTGTCGAACCCAGTCATCGGTAGTTGAGGCATATATTGGAGTTGATCACCGATAGATGAGGTAGATCTGCATTCTTGACCGCATTCTTGGTGTCTGTTTTCTTATGTGTTGTAGTCTTTATTTCATACAGTATTGTGTTTGGCTTTTTTTCAGATTTGTATTTCTGTTTTAGAGCTCATGTCTCTGTTTTTACCAGTTCTGGGGGATTTATCATGTATTGGCATTACTATGATATATTAAAGTTTCAAAATTATGTTATTTCTATCATTTTTGCTATTATGGTTCATTATTCTTATGTCCGCCTTGCCTAGCAAGTATATTAGGCGCCATCACGATTGGTTGGGGTTTTCGATCGTGACACCGAGACCCTGTCCAATCACACCAACCAATCCCAAAATACAACACGAACCTACTCCAAGCCTCAAACCACACAAAATGATATCAAACCACTAATTGTCGATCAAGATCCATCTTAGTGAACTATTTCAAATTTCTCAATTCCAAACTTGTGTCGGACACGTTTAAACAATTCGGAATCACTTCAAATTTTGGACACAAGTTACAAATAATACAGCAAACCTATTCTAACTTTCGGAACAACAATCAAAACTCGATAACAACAAAGTCAATGCCCAGCCAAACCTATGAATTTTCCAAATCTTCAAATTGCTAGCTTTCGCCATATGGAGCTGAAACATTATAAAAACATCCAAATGCAAATTCGTGCCACCTAATGGAACCATAAAAATATCGATCCAAGATAAAATACACAATAGTCAATCTTGGTCAACTCTTCACACTTAAAGCCTCCTAGTTGAGAATCATTCTTTCTAATCAATCCAGAATCACTCGAAACCCAAAATCGATGATACAGACAAGTCATAATACACCATATGAAGCCAATCATAACCTCAACCACCAAACTAATGCAAATGCTCAAAAAGGCTGGCTGCGTCGTCACATTTCTAAAATGTTATAGCTTGAATCGGCGAAAGTGGGCCATTTGAAGGTTTGTAAGGTTCATACATTTTACGTGAGTTGAATTTAATGATATTGTATTCGGGTTGTTGTTCCATAAGTTAGAGTATGTTTGTTTTATCAATTAGGACTTGTGTGCAGAGTTTGGTTGTGATCTAAGTTAGTAAGGCATGAATCAGACACTTAGCTGAAAGTTTAGAAGTTTATGAACTTAAGAGAGTTTAACATGTAGTTTATGGACTTGTTGGGACGATAGGACGGGGTCCCGAGAGGTTCAGGTGAGTTTTGCACAAGTTTGTACATTTCGGCACTTTGATGATGTTCTGGTGCTGTAGAAGTGTGAAAGGCATTTTCTAGAGTGTTGAGGGCACTTTTTGAAGTGTTGAGGGAAGTTTTGAAGTGCTGAGCCAAAGTCTCAAGTGGGGGCACAAACCCCCGAGTGTGCAGGCAATGGACAAAGTGCGGACCGCACTGAGGGTCACAACAAAAAATCTGCAGGTTTGTTTGTCTAAATTTTGGAGGTTATGAGGAATTTTGGGATGATCCAAAATAAAGTTGTAGTCCTTTGGGTACTTTCCAGAAAATCAAACTGTTTGTTATTTGGACATTTGAACAAAAAGGTATAGTTATTTTACTCAAGGCTGGAAGTGGAGACACTACTAGATTGCGACCACAAAATAAGCATTACGGACGAACAATTGGGGGTGTTGTTGGAAGTGCTGACCATACTAGGAAAAGTGTGGTCAGCACTGTGGGAGATCAAATTTTTTATATAAACATGATTTTTGGATTTTTATTTCATTCTTCACTACTTTAGAGACTTGGAGATCGATTTTGAAAGGTTTCAACCTAGACCTTCACCTACAAGCTTGGGGTAAGTGATTCTGACATATATCTACGAGATTTACATGAATATATCACTAGATTTAACATCAAAGCATGGGATTTAACAAGAGAAATTTTGGAATTTTGGAAAAACGTTTTTAAAGTGAATAATGGGGATTTGAACCTCGATTCAGAGTTAGATTTGGATGAAAATTATATGGTTGGACTCATATTTGAATGGGTGTTCGAAATTTGTAACTTTTATCGGGTTCCGCGAGGTGGGCTAGGGTTGACTTTTTGGGTTGACTTTGTATAATTGACTCAAGATCATAGATTTATTGTTTGGGCTTATTTCCTATGGCTTCAATTGATATTATTAAGTTGTTTTGGCTAGATTCGAGCTGTATGGAATTTGATTTATGCGGGAAGGGCTTCTTAGAGTATTGATTTATCTTGATTGAGGTAAGTATCTTACTTAAACTTGGTTGAGACACTAGTTGCCAGAGTTATTTGTCATAGCTACGTGCTATGGGTGGCTTACATGTGAGGGGTTACGCGCCCATGTCCGTGCATGGGGTATTATTTATGCTCGGGATAATGCTTAGGCATTGATATGCCTTGATTTGATTGCTAAGCTTTATGATATTATGTTTCTTATGTTTGTACCCCTTTGTGAGCTATTTGAACCGTGTTTGATGTTACATAGAGGTTAATCTACGGATTGAACCTGATAATTGCTACTTTCGTAATGTAATTTCTTGATTTGAGCTATGGTAGCACATTTGCACACGAATACACTATAGCATGACACCTATACCAGTTCAGGAGTATAAAATTTGTTGTACATTGTTCATGCGTGTGTGATCTTGTATATTTACATTCTGTGTGATATGGATTGGAATGGTAGCGCATGAACTGGTCGTGTGGCTGTTATTATGGGCACATGAATTGGTTGTGCAGTTGTGATTATTAGAATGTGAATATGTCGTGTGGTTGTTATTATTAGCACATTAGTACTCCATGCGGTTGTGATTATTTGCACTTGAATACGTTGTGCGCGTTATATTAATGGCACGTGAGTCGTCCGTGCCGCTTGAGGATAAGGATCTATTCTCCTAGGGTTAGCTTCTCATGTTTCGATCTGATTGTGTACATGTGGTATGAGGAAAACTGGCCAATGTGTGTTTTGGGTTATTGCATAGTGTGTGCTTTGGTTTTATGCATATTTTCTCTATATGCTACCTTACTTAATGAGATGAGACACGATACGTATCTTCTCTATATGTGAATCTATGTGAGACTTGTTTAATCATGTATATATTATCTATATGCACTTGTTGAACAATTAATTGAGGTTTCATGCATATTTTCTCTATATGTAGTTGATGAGGGATTATCTAGTATTTCACGCATATCTTTTCGATATGTTAGATTGTTAATTGAAATAGAGCATGTTACGTTATCTTGCGCACCAAGGTGACCTTATCTGTGAATCATGACATGATAATATCATTGCTATGTACTTGTGACATTCATGAAGTGAACAGGTTATTAGCGAGTATCATCAATAATTCTTTCCTCTATTACCCCGCCAAGGTTAGTTATGTTACTTGCTGAGTAGATTAGTCGGTTGTACTCATACTATACTTCTGCACCTTGCGTGCAGATCTTGGAGCTGAGATGTTGTGGATGACGAAAGCTGGAATTGATGATGTACTCGCTTTTCGGATATAGCTACCATTTGTTATTGGTAGTTTTATATTCTTACTATGTTTATGTGTATTCCAGACAAATATTGTATTTATTTTTGTACCAATTTAATAAATATGAATCTTAGTGGCTCATGACTTATACTACTAATCCTTGGGATATTGTCTGGAACACAACTATTTTATTTATGTATTACTTATGATCTTCATTAGAATTTTGTAACTAGTGTTTGGCTTACCTAGCGGGTTGTGTCAGGTGCCATTACGAGTAGGTGGATTCTAGGTCGTGACGTGGAGGTTTTGAGTCACTCTCCCAAAACTGTACCCTACCTTAACCAAAAGTCTACATTACAACCCTTTATGTCCTGCTTCATTTTAAACCAAGTGTGTCTATATTAGTGGATAAATACGTGAAGGGCAAGCATGTGGTACTACTTGTGTGCATTTGAACATCTTTATGAGAAAGAGAGAGAGAGAGAGAGAGAGAGAGAGAGAGAGAGAGAGAGATAGAGAGAGAGAGAGAGAGAGAGAGAGACACACACACACAGAGACAGAGAGAGAGAGACACACACAGACAGAGAGAGAGAGTTAATCCTTTCTACTTAATATCCCATTTGCGCTTTGAATTGCATTTTGTAGGTGTGGGATTCCCTCTTAAGTTTGTGGGAAAATGTGATTTGAATTTTCCAATTTGATTGAATTTTTAATTGGGTGGAACGCACAAAAGAATGTTATTTGTGATAACGATACAAATTTTGAAGCTTTAGTGTGATGGCTTGATTGTTACTTTGATGAACATGTTGTTTGAGCACTTGAAATAAAATAAATTTGTGAGAAGTTGTTGCTAAGTCATATGCCTTGGGTTAATTATTGGAACCAATCAAAGTCAAGTGTGTATGCTTGTAATAGGCAATTTAACTTGGTATGATATGGTGAACTTTTGAATTGCATCCTTAGGAAAAAAATTATTTTTTGATTTGCTTGAGGACAATCAATGGTTTATGTTTGGGGATTAGATAAGTTAGTAATTTACCCACTTATCTCTTCTTTAATATTAGATTTTTGCTATGTTAAATTTATGAAGTAGTGCATTTACTATGGTTTACTCCCATCTTACAGGCCAACATCATTTAGAAGTCATCGGGAAAGAAACTAAGTGAAAACATGTAAAGAAAAGGAGCTAAAATACATACAGGAATTCTACCTTGTGAATTACCCTTAGCGAATGCAAAGGAGGACCCCTACCGTGAAGGTCAACTGCACAACTTACCTTTGCAAATACCGAAAACGCGAAGATTCAGGAGTCAAACCTTCACAAACGCGAATGCATGACCGCGAACGTGTTGAAGGACTTGGCGGAAAAATTGGGCAGTTGTGGAAATTCGCATTTTTTGTCCCAAATCATACAAAACTCGACCTAGCTCATTTTAGAAGGGATCTTTGGCAAATATTTGGCCTTTCGGAATGCAAATACAAGCTTCGAAGCTAGGGTTTCTTGCATCACATTTGGGGATTGAAGATTTGAAGACTTGAATGAAAAATTTCTTAGTCGTTTACTCATTTCTTCAATTCCTTGTTATATATTGAATATATAAGTGTGTAGAATTTATTCAAATACTTGAAACTTGTTTATGAAAATATTCATTGTGAAAGTTTGGATTAAATCTCTTGTTATGCTTGTTGTTGTCACGACCCAAACTGATGGGCTGCGACGGGCACCCAGTACCTTACACAACCGAGTACCAACGTAACATATCTTTCTTATTACATTATCATATACACGTGACATACGGGCCTAATATGCCAACATGATCATTTATAAACTCAAAACATAGGCTGATAAGGCCGTACAATCTTTCACGTACACGACATATGTCTGCAAGCCTCTAAGAGTTCATAAATGTCATAAAGGTCAGGACAAATTTCCCCCATACCAAACAATACACGTCTAAATCACACTAACCAAACAAGCAACTCCGAAGCAAATGGAGCGCACCAACATCTTCTGCTGAGCTGATAGCCTACTTGGAGGGCTCTCGACCTGTCTATCGAGACCTGTGGTCATGAAACGCAGTGTCCCCAAGCAAAAAGGACGTCAGTACAAATAATGTACTGAGTATGTAAGGCACATAAATAAATACATAAGAGACATGGAAGAGATATAGAGTAATTGACTCAACCTGTATGTCTGGGTAACTCTGTAAATAATAAATCACTTTTAGCATCATGCATATGCGTGTGAATGTCATGTCTTGCATAGGTATATGTTTCATAATATCATCAGCCTATGAGGGCATCCCATCATATCATATCGGCCATTGTGGGCAAAATCATCATCGTATACCAGCTGACAGGTGGTTGTGCGTATATAATGACATAACCTTTTTCCATATCCCATATACATATACATACATATATACGTCTATATAACGCCATTTGAATCATATTTCAGCCACTATGGGCAACATCATATACCAGCTGATCAGGTGGTGGTGCGTATATAACGCCATAACCTTTTCTCATATCCCATATATATATATATATATATATATATATATATATATATATATTTATTTACATATATACGCGTATATAACGACATATGGTCATGGGTCAATGCACATGTATGAAATGCATGAGAAGTACGTAATAATCTCAATAATTCCTTCCGGATAAACTTTTCAACTGCGTATTATTCTGAGACCCATGAACAAAAAATAATAATAATTCTCATGGGGAATCAAGAATATAGACACCCCTACTATTTCTATGAATAGAGTAATTTATAGAAATTGTGTATTTGCTCGTTTCTTCAGTATAATTTGGACCATGTCAAAAGAAAGAAGGGATAGCCTTAACATACCTGGAGTAGGAACAACTCCGTATAATATTCCGTTGGAAAACCTTCATTGATTGAACTTAGAACTCAAAAAAAATCGGATTAAGCTTCTGCTTTTTGAATTCTTTGAACGAAATCTGCTTCTGCTTCTTTGAATTTTTTGAACGAAATTTGCTTCTTTGAAGCTTTCTGGACGTCAACCAAGAAAGATGGTTTGCTTTTTGAATGGATAACATTTTTTTGGTTCTCACTTTGTTCAATATGAAAAATGTAACAAGGCTTGTATAAGTCTTGTTTTTATAAGTCATTAATTCCCACTTATGCTTAGGTATCCACCTAGGCATAAGTGACTACTTAGTCATTTCTTGAATTGTGGCTTCTTGCCGCGTGTAATTTAGTAATTTTTATTCACTTATTAGTTAACTGGGTAATGTCCCGTTACCCGGTAATAAACCAATCACCCTTATAATTACGAATTATTTTCACTTACTTAAAATATTACTCACTTTCACATACCTTACTATCATGGCCATGTGGTACCTTGTATGGTACTAGTTCATAAATACCGGGTATTTTAGCTCGGGCCGAATTTTATCCCAATATGCCAAACTTGAACGAAAATTCATTTTCTTTGACTTGCTTCCCTTCTCACCTTCACGAATTTACTCGTCACTTGCTCGAAATAGCATAATCCTTATAATCTCCAAATAATCTTTTCCTTGGACTGATGTCAATTACCTTACGATAAATTCAACATACAATACTATAGGGTGAAATATCGTCATAATTTAATACTGCGAAGCGTAACCTCATCGTAATGTAATATTGCAAGGTGTTACATCATCGTAATATAATACTGCAGGACGTAGCATCATCGTAATATTGCGGGGCATAACAGTTGTATTGAATAATTATTATTAATTATG
The DNA here is from genome assembly GCA_005239495.1 of Nicotiana undulata. Classification (NCBI taxonomy): domain Eukaryota; kingdom Viridiplantae; phylum Streptophyta; class Magnoliopsida; order Solanales; family Solanaceae; genus Nicotiana; species Nicotiana undulata. Next base: position 49,119 of record ML266370.1, on the reverse strand, counting down.
AAGTGAGTTATTGTTTCTTTAATTATTTTTGTTATTTAATATTTCTTAAGGGATTAACAAACCCTAGGACTCGCCCATTTATTTCAATTTGGACATTGAAAAGGCAAACTCGAGATTGGGAAAGATTAATTAAAAAGAACTTGAGGCGTTAACCCTCACTTTATAGATTCTACCTAGGGATAGCATTGAATTACCTATAGCCACATTCAGGTGAACTTAATCCTCTTAATTGTCTTAGGGGTAATTCAATTAGGAAGTCTTGTCAGCCTTCGGAAGAAGCTAATATAGAATTATTATCGGGGAAAATCAATATAAACTCGCTCGTATTTGTAAAATCGTAAAATACATTGGATTGTTAACAACAACAATCAGTAGGTCAAAAACAGAATACTTGGAGTGCAAGGTCAGTGGCGAGAGGCATGAAGCAGAGTGGAAGTGAAGATTGATACTCAAGTCATCCCCAAAAGAGATAGTTTCAAGTATCTTGATTTTATAATCCAAGGCAACTAGGAGATTGACGAGGATGTTACTCATCTCATTGGAGCGGGGTGGATGAAATGGAGGCTCGATTTGGGCACCACCTAGACTTAAGGACAAGTTCTACGAAGTGGTGGTTAGACCAACTATATTTTATGGAGCTGAGTGTTATCCCGTCAATAAGTCTCATGTCTAGAAGATGAAAGTATTTGAAATGAGGATATAGATGTGCAGACATACCAGTAAAGCCAATATTGGAATTAAGTTATTAGGGACAAGGTGAGAGTGGATTCTATGGAGGACAATTTGCGAGAATCGGGGCTAAGATGGTTCAGGCATGCGAAGAGAAGAGACATAGATGCCCCGATCAGGAGGTGTGAAAGGTCAACCATGGAGAGCCTGAGGAAGAGTATGGGTAGGCCAAAGAAGTATTGGGAGAGGTGATTAGGCAGGACATGTCATTGCTTTACCTTACATAGGACATGACCCGCGATAGGAAGGTGTAGAGGTCGAGGATTAGGGTTGTAGGTTGACAGGTCTGAGTTTCTACTAGGCTTACCACTAGTACTAGTACTATTCTTGTATTCTCTTATTCGTGGTTCTTTATTACATGTTGTATCATTCGCTTCCATTACCCTATTATGTTTTTATTGCTATTGTTTGTTGCTTTATTTTTACTATTCCTTGAGTCGACGGTCTACCGAAAATAACCTTTCTACCTTTACAGGGCAAGGGTAAGAAGCTAATATAGAATTATTATCTAAGACTAATTAACATAAACTCGCTCATATTTGTAAAATCGTGAAATACATTGGATCGTTGCTTGAATGTAATTCCATTTGTATTCATGTTTGTAGTCATTGATCATTTTACTTGCTTTCTAGTTAGTTTATATTTTTGCACTTACATATAATATTTTCTCAAAACTCGTGTTAGTGTTTGGCTTAGCATAATAAGCGGTAATTCTCTTACTTATCTAATCGCCTAAGTATTGTTCCCTATAAAATTCGACAACGACTCATAGTTGGGTATATTATATTGCATGTGGTTGTGTCTGCTTACTCTTTGAGGAGTAGATTTGGACGTCATCAGGCCTCTGCTACCAACAATATGACAACATGGTTTCCTACTTGCGAAAATGATGCACTAAACCCTAGAGACAAAAATTACTCTATGTGAACGCGGCCTACTGACCGCGAACACAAAGCACATAATAACAACAGAACATCAGCAACCTCAAAGTGTCTTAAAATGATCCAAAAGTCTATGTTCGTAAACCAAACCTATGTAAAATCCCTAAATACCATAAATAACATCCAAACCGAGAATCCAAGATCAAATCAGCCTTTTATCTTTCAAACCTTCAACTTCACCTAACGCATCCAAATTTTGCTTAGACCTACCATATCATAGATAAACTTTGCACACAAGCCTCAATTAACCAGATGAACCTATCCAAAGTCCCGAATACCAATCAAGTTTGATAATACAAAAATCAACTCCCGGTCAAACTTATGACCTCTCTAATTCTTTAACTTGCCAACATTCAATAAATAGGGCAAAAATCTTCTTGGAACTTCTTAATCCGAATCAGAATACACTCATAAGCCTAAAATCACCACAAGAATCTATTGAAACCTTCAAATCCTGATTTCGAGGTCGTTTACTCAAAATTCAAACCTTGGTAAACTCTTCCAACTTAAGGCTTCAGAATTGAAAATTATTCTTATAAATTAACTCTGAACCTCTCGAATATCAAACTCACGCAAGTCATAATGCATCACATGAAGCTGCTCAAAGTCTCAAACTGCTGAAAATGCAAGAGCTCAAAATGACTAGTAAGGTCGTTACATGATTGAAGCTCACATGATGGAGGTAAGTATATGTTCTATCCTTATAAGAGAAAATTATTCTCATTAGGTGATCTATTTGCTATTTATTGCATGATTTTGGTGCCACATGTATGCGAAGTGACGAGCATATATGCTTAGCTAGGTTATGACCTTAGCCAGGAAGAGTAAGCTTACTTGGACTTTATGAGTTGTTTGTTCATGTTTGTTTGATTCCATGACGACGTGATAAAACTTAATCATGATTAAAAGCCATATTGTGGATATGTTAGGATTTCTTTCCTGTATTGGTCTTTCTACTTTAGCATTAATCATTTATTTGTCTAGCTTGATCTATGATTTATTGGCTATTGGCTTACATTGCTCTTATTGATGTCGTGGTGAAACTTAAGAATACTAAATAAGTATAATGAATTATTACGAAAGTGTAAATACATGGTTAGTCATAGCCATCTCTTATTTATGAAAATATTTATTTGTAGTTTTACTATTGTGTCTTGGTGCGTCTTTACTATATTTATTTCATTTGTATATTCTTGAGTGAAAAAATTGGATATAGAGAAAAGTTGAGAAATGTTGGCACCAAGGACACTATGATCGAATATTATATACTGATGTTGTTGTGATTGGATGGGGTTGCACGCCGCAATGATATTATGCGTGGATCGGGTTGCACGCTATAACGGTATTATGTGTGGATCGGGTTGCACGCTATAACGGTATTATGTGTGGATCGGATTGCATGCCGCAACGTAAGTATGATTGGATCTGGTTGCACGTCGTAATATTATTATTAGTGAATCGGATTGCACGCCACAACAATTCTTAGATATAGATTCGTCCTTCCGGAGTCAAGTGATTACCAATGTTAATATGGGTTCTGTGAGTGTTGACACTCAGATTGGTGCTAGTTTGGACACTTGCCCGATGTGGATATATGAATTTGTGTGGTGAGTTATTGGTATTGGATCATATTCATGCATTGATAACCTGGACTCATGCAGTGGCTCCTATTTTTATATGGATGTTGACTAACTCGTATCATCATTATGAAAAGAATTGAGATAACTCATACTGTATTCTATCTCATGTCTGAAAAATATGTCTAAATTCTTGAATTACTGTATTTACTGGTGAACTTAATTGATGATATCATGCTTTATTCCATGTTCTATTTATGTTTTTATATGCTTCTTGAGTTGTTAGTAAGTGATAATGTTGAGCTCTCGCCATTACTTCTTCAAGGTTAGATTTGATACTTGCTGAGTATCGTAGTTTTTTTACTCATACTACATTTATGCACATTTTGTGGAGGCTCTGAGGCTAGTATTAACGGTACCCATTGAGTTGAGTATGAGTGTTTTGTTGGAGACTTCGTAGTGAGCTTTACTTTATCCGATCAGCAGCACGTGGAGTCTCCCTTCCCTACTCTTTTATACATGTCTATGTATTTTTATTCCCGAATAGATGTCGATGTTTAGTAGATACTATGTACTTTGGTTAGATGCTCGTAACAATATTGTGACACTAGCTCTTGGGAAACAGTTATGAGACAGTTGTGGTCATGTTTAAATCTAGTATGTGAGTTATATACTTTTATGATATGATAAGATACAATATGCTTTACTTTTTATTGAGTGTTGGCTTGCGTAGCAAGCAAGTTAGGTATCGCCACAACCTTTGAAGAAATTTTGGGTCGTGACAAGGCTAGGGTTATCTTATCTACATCTTCTGGGGGATTAGTAGGATGTAAACAAAGGGAATTCATCCGCTTCGCGAAAATCTCCGACACTGAACACACCGGTCGTGGTTGCTCCACGTCTGCTTTCGCTAAGGAAAACCCCATAAGTCTTCTGAACTAGTATTTACGTTTCAGATACTACAATAATTATAATGAGTTAATGATCCAAGTCCCCTATTCCTCTGCACTAGCCAACTAGCTTTTATTAAGCTAGTGTTTGGACACAGATTCGATAGAAATTTGAAAAAAGAGTTTTTGAAGTTATGTTGAAAAATAATTTTTAAAAATAAAGTTGTGTTTGAACATGCATTTTTATTTGAAAAAATGTAACGTTTTGTGAGTGGAAAAAAATATTCACCCAAAAACTGCCGGAACTTGACAATTTTTGAAGTTCGCTATTTCCGAGATGATCATACTTCATAAAGATATAATGTTTTCAATTTTTTTTTTTAAAATGAAGCCAAATACTATGGCCAAATGGGAACTAAGTGTCAGCATCAAACTGAGGCGGGTGAAGATTTATAATTAGTCTCGGCACTTGATAGATTTGAGATTTTAACTGTATCGGAACTGCTATGCTAAAGTCTGCCTGTTAAAAAGGTAGAGGAATAAAAATCTACGGTCAGTTCAAATTAGGAAATTCACTATAAAAAAATTAGTTTTTTGCAGGCGACTTATCAAAACTCGTGTATTTTTGGCGTTCTAACAATTTTGGGAGCGTTCTGCGGAATGATCATCTTCAATAATATAATGGTCTAAACAAGAAAATCAGGAAAACACATTGTTTACATAGTGACGAAATTTTTCTCTTGTGCAATAAACAGAAAATCAGGAAAAGCAAAACAGATTCGTTCTATTGGCGCAAGAACCATTAAATCTGTGCTGTAAGTCTGTAACCAAGCACCACCGATCCTAATGATTAGAACATTGTTTTTCTTCTTTCTATTTACTGTCACACCTCCTTTTTCACCACCCCGGGATTAATGAAAGGTAATAAGGGAATTTTTCCAATTAAAGTAACATAATCGAATTTGAGATTTATTTATTATTTCAGAGTCGCCACTCGGATTTTTGACGATGCTCCGGGACACCGTTTTATTTTGAAAATATCAAACCAAGGAATTTGACTCTGTTTTAATTTGTCTGCGACCAGAAATCCGAGTAAGGAATTCTGTTAACCCGGGAGAAGGTGTTAGGCATTCCCGAGTTCCGTGGTTCTAGCACGATCGCTTAACTATTATTATTTTGGCCTAAGTTATCTGATTATTTACGTATTTTAGCCTATTGCGCATTAACCTTTTAATTTTTAGCCGCTTTTAATATTTATCGATTTATCTTTAAACATGTCACGATGGCGTGCACTTGTTTGTTTTTTGACACATTATAACTGCGCCACATGAAATGCACCCGCAATTACAACACGTGATTTTTATTATTGTTTTGGGTTAGAGTCTGGGACATGAGTTGCCACATTCGAGTGTAGATTATATAGTCATGACTATGGTCATGACGGTAAAAATGCCTATTTGAGGCGATTCTCAATTATTCTCTAAGTTTTGGAATTTTTATCTGAAAGAGGTATTTTAACTTACTGGATGTGTATATAAATCTTTTTTTTTTATGTTGTATGGATTTATCTTGGGACAAGTCACGATGGCGTGCACTTGTCGTTTTGGTACATGTTGCGAACCGCGTCACATGAAATGCACCCGCAATTCGTGACATGTTTATTTTAATCTTCGAAGTCATGGTCGGGTCACATGAAATGCACATCCGAACGAGATTTACATATCGTGACCATGCCATGGGAACCGTACCCATTTCACGATAATTATTTTTGCACCTAAAGCAAACTACGATATTCATAATTTGATTATTCCTAAGGTTTGAGATTATTGTAAAAGATCAAAAGGCTGTGAAATTAACGTGGATAAGGATAGATTTTTAACAGGGAAAATTAAAGGAATTATTCTAAAACAAACTTCTTAGATTTGGAGTAGTGAATGAACTTGCAGACCACTAAAACATCTGGTGTTTATTGACGTTTAACTCACTATCCAAGAATATGACAAACATGAAAATGTAAAGTGAGTTTTAAATACAAAGTGATAAATAATAAAATAATTTCAAATTTGTTAGTCATTACTAAACATTAGATGTTCTCAGCTGATGAATATATTATTCAAGACTTGGATCTTCACACGAATTACTCAATGAGTTTCAGATTTAGCTGTCATGTTTCGAAAGTGATAGCCATTTCTTCATGATTAAGTAATACCCTATTTAGATAATTCAAAATTGGTCAATACTATATTATAATATGATATAATAAGATAACAATATCCAATATTACATCTATATTAAAACAGCAATTCAGACACCACTGTAGCATATTATTGATGTGGTTGTCTACATGTAACTTAAAACAAATTCAAGGTTAAGGTTACCAAATCCACATATGAAAAAAAACAGTTCACCATTAAAAATAAAAAGTAAAAATGCTCATTCAAATAATCATAGAAAGAGAATACTTGAGAAAATCTATACAATTCATTAAAGCTAAACAACAAAATACTAACAGAGATAGGAACCCATTTGGATCTACATTACAAAATAAGAAAAGTGATTTATAGCTATTGACATTTGACAACAACCTAAATGAACTTGGAAATCTTATCTTCTACAGAACAAACAAAGCAATATTCACAAACAACTAAGAGAGAGAACAACAAAAAATATGATAAGATATCATGCTTTCAAACACAGGCAAACGAAATAACGCATAGAAATAAAATCGACGAGATAACAGTAAATAGAAAGGGAAAGACTAAAGGACCTTTATTGCTAAAATATCCAGCAGGTACAGTGAAGAAGAAGCTCACAAACAGCAAAAATCCAAAACCGGCGCTTAACCAGGACCTCAAACGACAGAACTCTAACGCGACTTCACTTCGGCGTCGACTTTTGACGCGTTTTGAGCTATTTGACAGCTTTTCAGGGATTTTTTTTTAGCTACTTTTGGGGATTTGGTGGCCGTTTTTTAGTGGATTTCGAAGCTATTTCAAGGTTGTTTCGCAGCTGAATTGTTCCAAGAATGAGGGGTCATTGTTAAAAGATGGCATGTCGTTCTTATGGGAGGAGGTCCTCTGATTTTGTGTTTGATCTGTGAAGTCTAGAAGAAGATCGAGGCGGGATGACCACGGCGCTACAGAAGGGGAAGGTCGTGGAGGGGTGCCAGATTGGGCGAAGGGATTCGGGGGGTGAGGGTGTATTTCTCAAGGTGAGTCTTGATTTAGGAATTAGGTTTTCATTATATAGAGGAGGGATTAGGGTTGTAATGTGGGGAATTTGGTTGGGCCTGAGATTTTGGGCCTTGAAATTAGGCCAATTTGAAACAAGGGCAAATTTTATCCTTAAAAAATAGTCATCTTACTACTAATTAAATTTCGATTATCAAAACGACCTAATTAACAATTTAACTAATTAAATAAACTAATTGATTAATCTAATGTATATTTTTTGTGACTTTTATATATTAATCTATCAATTAAAAGGGTGATTAATTTCTAAAAATGCGAATTAAACCTAAGATTACATGAAATGAAAAATGTGACAAATTCTTATGATTTTTCTGTAATTTTGAAGTATTAAACATGCATGAAATGTAACTAATAAAGAAAAACTCCAAAAATTTATTAAAATTATTTTTTGATTATTTTTAGGAGTAATTTCCATGCGGGGCAAAAATTGGGTGTTCACAGCTGCCCCTCTTTGCTCGAGAACATGAAGGGTTTTCGGGCAAAGATAAAGTGAGCAACCACGAGCAATTTTTGCCCGTTTGGTACTCCATTTGGAAGCATTTTGAAAAAGGTTTGACCGAACCTTGCTTCGGAGGTTGCCTACATATCCTTGGCTATAAAGGAATCAGGTCAGTGTAGTTCTGGAAGTTTTGGAGTGATGGAGTGATGAGTTCGAGAGTCGAGCGAGGTTCCGTCCGAGGCTCCGGTTCATGGTCCTGCTATTACATCAAAATCCAAATGAAAAAGACTAACTAAGCCTATCAGCTACGAGTTACAAGATTCCTATCTACGGGTCTTCTGAAGTTTGATCTTGAGTCTTGGGTGCTTCTTTATACAAACTCCAATCTGAATCTTGATGCTTCTTCGTTGTAGGTGTTGGTTAAATCTTCTTCAGCTTTTCGGATCAAGGCAGGATATACAGAACGGATGACTTCAATCTCGTCCTGAATAGTCCATGTCTTTCCCGCTTCCGCACTTTGGGGTTCAACTCTTTTCTTTTTTCTTCTTTTCTTTTATTATGAATTGAAACGTCTTCTTTTGGTCGTCTTGAATCCATTATCCTAAAAATGCAATCTGTACAAAATCAAAAAGCAAACGAACGAAATTTTCTGCCCCAATTTTCACTAGGAAAATTTTGTGAGTTATTGTAAGAAAATCTATTCTACTTTATTATTGAAAGCGGTGAAAAGCCGGGAACAGTGCACCCGGAGTTATTGTAGACTAGGGAGTGGATACCCTATGCCCAAAGGTAAAATCAACTAGGGGTTAGAGACCCTATGTTGGAAGAGAATTGACAGGTTATGCTGTCGTCAAGAAAAGATCACCGGATTATGCCGGTGTCTGGAAATGAGATTCATCGGGTTATGCCGGCATCAACTAGGGAATGGAGATCCTATGTTGGCATCGAGTTATGTCGGCATCAACTTATGCTGGCATCAACTAGGGAGTGGAGTCCCTATGTTGGAAAATCATCAACTAGGGATTGGAGATCCTATGCTGGAAAATCATCAACTAGGGAGTGTATACCCTGCCCCACAGAGAACCCAACCTTTTCAAGTAGGGCCTGAAAGAAATCAATCAAACCAATTTTCAGACAAAGAAGATAAAAAAGAAAAGTATAGTGGCTAGGAAAGCTCCAGAGATTCTATGGGAAATTGAAAACGTCGAAGTAAGTTGTGGCGTATAAATAGGAAGATGAGGAGATAAGGGGCGAAGGATATTCATGATATTCGGAAAGATTATGTTGGCATCAACTAGGGACTGTATACCCTATGTTGGAAAAAGAAAATCAACTAGGGATTGTATACCCTATGTTGGAATCAACTAGGGAGTGGAGACCCTATGTTGGAAAAATCATCAACTATGGAGTGGATACCCTATGTTGGCATCAGGCTATGATGGCATCAACTAGGGAATGGAGACCCTACGTTGGCATCAACTAGGGAGTGGAGACCCTGTGTTGGAAAATGAAACCAGGGAATTGTATACCCTTTGCTAAAACGAACCAAGAAGGATTTATTTTTTTAATTTTTTTTTATATTTGAGAAAATCATTCCTTTAAACAAATTGCACCAATGCATATTTTTTGATGACATAAATAAATTATTTTTTCTCTCTTTTTAAAAAAAAAATTTATCCTAGGAGGAAATTCATCATACTAGATTTTATTATCTTAGGAGAAAGATTCATCAGACTAAGACGTCTATCCTAGGAGAAAATTCATTAGACTAGTACATTTTTTTTGTTATCTTAGGAGAAAAAATCATCAGACTAAGATTTCAATCCTAGGAGAAAGTTCATCTGACTAGGTTTCTATCTTAGGAGAAAGATTCATCGGACTAAGATTTCAATCCTAGGAGAAAATTCATCAGACTAGGTCTTTTTTTGTTATCTTAGGAGAAAGATTCATCAGACTAAGATTTCAATCATAGGAGAAAATTCATTAGACTAGGTCCCTTTTTTGTTATCTTAGGAGAATGATTCATCAGACTAAGATTTCTATCCTAGGAGAAAGTTCATCATACTAGGTCTTCTATCTTAGGAGAAAGATTCATCGGACTAAGATTTCGATCCTAGGAGAAAATTCATCAGACTATGTCTTTTTGTTGTTATCTTAGGACAAAGATTCATCAGACTAAGATTTCGATCCTAGGAGAAAGTTCACCAGACTAGGTCTTCTATCTTAGGAGAAAGATTCATCGGACTAAGATTTCGATCCTAGGAGAAAGTTCACCAGACTAGGTCTTCTATCTTAGGAGAAAGATTCATCAGACTAAGATTTTGATCCTAGGAGAAAGTTCATCAGACTAGGTCCTTTTTTTGGTATCTTAGGAGAAAGATTCATATGACTAAGATTTTGATCCTAGAAGAAAATTCATCAGACTAGGTCTTTTTTTTTTCCTGGTATCTTAGGAGAAAGATTCATCAGACTAAGATTTCTATCCTAGGAGAAAATTCATCAGACTAGGTCCTTTTTTATTGTTATCTTAGGAGAAAGATTCATCAGACTAAGGTTTCTATCCTAGGAGAAAGTTCATCAGACTAGGTCTTCTATCTTAGGAGAAAAATTCATCAGACTAAGATTTTGATTCTAGGAGAAAGTTCATCAGACTAGGTCCTTTTTTTTGTTATCTTAGGAGAAAGATTCATCAGACTAAAAATTTTATCCTATGAAAAAATTCATCAGACTAGGTCTTTTTTTGTTATCTTAGGAGAAAAAATCATCAGACTAAGATTGTTGTCCTAGGAGAAAGTTCATCAGACTAGGTCTTCTATCTTAGGAGAAAGATTCATCAGACTAAAAATTTTATCCTATGAAAAAATTCATCAGACTAGGTCTTTTTTTGTTATCTTAGGAGAAAAAATCATCAGACTAAGATTGTTGTCCTAGGAGAAAGTTCATCAGACTAGGTTTCTATCTTAGGACAAAGATTTATCGGACAAAGATTTCGATCCTAGGAGAAAATTCATCAGACTAGGTGTTTTTATTATCTTAGGAGAAAGATTCATCAGACTAAGATTTTTATTGGGAGAAAAATCCATCAGGACTTTTTATCCTAGGAGGAAAAATGCGAAGAGCAAAGGCAACCTTTTATGCACACAGATAAAGGAAAAAATTTGAGAAACTTCCCTTTGTCGGTTCTTCTCTTCTTCTTTTTTTCCTTTTTTTTTGTTTTTGAACCAACTTTCTTTCACTGCTTTGTTCCTGTTTCAAACAAAGAAAATTTTGTCAGTTTTAAAAAGTGGTGGTCAGTTTGTGGCCTTGAGTCCTAGGCAGCTTGGCTTTTGCTCAATCAGCCTGAGTCGGTTTCAAGAGACGTTTGCTCTGCATCAACCCTGATTGTTCCACACCCAGTGCCATTTGTATTTGTGGCCCAGTAAGACTTATCCCAACAGGAGATCTTTGCTTAGGCGACCTTTTCTGATATCTTGAATAGCTTCTTGCCTTTTGGAGCAATTTGACTGTCAGAGGGAATCACCTGTTATCTTTACTTGCGCCAAGTAGGCTGACAAGGGTCTTTTGGGGGGAAGTCTCTGCATGAATCCTCAATGCATGTTGACTGTAACCTTGAATTGTTGGCCAAATTCACTTTGTGCAACTGAAAAGCTGGTAACAGATTTTGAAATCTTTTCTTGCTCGTTTTTTACAAGGACTGACTCAGAGTGAAGGACACAATGATGCAAAGAAACAAGTATTAACAGCAATGCCCTTGTCGGAAGTACAGAAGGAAGAGAGTTTTTTTTATTATTATTTTATTATTTTGCGGTAACTAGCTTTAGCGATCATGACATGCATTTTGGACTCAGTGACCGATCTATCAAACTGATCAAATCTTCCTTTTCACCATGCTTATGACCTTTGAAGTCAGGCTTGTTTATGCCAATTCTTCGCATCAGCTTCACGACTCACTTTCGACTAGTGGTGCCCCGAGAGGTTTTCACCAACAAGTCCCTCTCATTTATTTTTCTCTACTTACCGGCGCCTTACAGTGCCCATGAGGGTTTTCACTATCAAGACTCTCTCATTTCCTCTTTTTTTTTCTTTTTTTTCTTTTGCTTTCTTGTGTGAGCAACCTGACAATGTTCTTGTCATGTGAAAACTGTTGCTCATTCCATGCTTTCATGGGCGAGCAACTGACAGTGTTCTATGTCGCGTGACAACCATTTCTCATTGCATGCTTCTTTTAGCATTCTTGAAGGCATATCGGGAGGTCTTTATTTGGAAGGTTTTTGGATAGGGTTGGAAAGGAGGGTTGGCATGAAGGCTTAAAGTAGACTCAAATGAGGGGTTATAGACTTACAACTCTTGGAATCGACTCTTTTAAAAGTGGAATAAAATTTCTGCCCCAGTTTTAGCTACTGGGATTTATTTATTTTTGGACTTTTTTTTTTTACTCTTATTTGGTTGGACTGAACCGTGTAATGCTGCCTACGTATCCTTTTTTAAAGAAATCAAGTCTAACGTAGTTCAAACATCTGACCTAACTATTTTTCATCTTCATTTATTTTTCTAATGTTTTTTTTTCATTTTTCTATCTTTCTCTCTTTATTTTCAAAACAAACTGCCCCAGCTTCTTTTTTTTAGGGCATAGATCTCAGACTATTCTTTTTCTCTTTTCTTTTTCTTTTTCAAAACAAATTGCCTCAACTTTTATTTTCTGAGGGCATGAAATTTGACAGATTCTTTTCTTCTCTCTCTTTTTTCATTTGAACTTTCTAAGAGTTACCCCAATTTATACTCTTGGGGCATGGATCTTTTTTCATTTTCATTTTTTACATTTTCACTCTTTTTTTGGGACTTTTGACTCTAAACTTGATTCCAAAAGAGGGTGGTCAAAGAAAAATGACACCAGCTCAAAAGGGGTAGCAGAAAAAGGGTCTCCCAGCCTCGAGAACGCCAAAGCATATTATCTTTTTGTGATCATAGCGTTGATGAACATGTCTATCTTCTTGGTGTGTCGTGGTCGAAAAACACTTTTCATCCATTAATGTCAAACTTTTGACCAAGCTTCAATTGATTAAACATTCTCAAGCGCGAGCTTCACAATGATTTGAAGGTGAATTTTACTCGACCTTAGTTCCAAAGTATCTCAAATCTTTATTCATCCTCAAAAGTGTCTCTTTCTCACTTATCTCATTCAAGACTAAATTAGTTTTTAAGATCTGGCCAAAATTTCCGCATGCATGTCATGTCACTAAAACTAGCGGGAAAAGAACTAAGCATGGAATGACACAAAAGGACAAATTGTATTTCATTGAGTAAAAAATAAGACAAACAACCTAAAATCCGAGTTACAACCCTAAAATAACCCGGCTAATGAAAATAACAACAAAACAGACCGACAAGACTCACGCAAACAGAATAGAGGGATAGAAGGGTTTGACTCAGTAAAACAAATAAAATCTGGATCACAGCCCTGAAATAATCCAGATAACAGAAAAAACATCAAAACAAGCTACCAAGATTCCTTCCTCGTGAGGAGGGAATGACTTTTCAATTGCTAAGCTTGATATTTAGCCACAAATTTGCTCATCAGAATCAGCAGAGCCTTCTCCAATTTCAAAATCATTAACTTCAGTCAGCAAGTTCCCGAGAGGATTCTCATACTCCCTGTCACCACGCATCTTCCTCACAAAGTGTGCATCATCATATGCAGGTAAAGGATTCTGCGTGATATTCTGGGTCTCACTGTCTTGGATCACATTCATATTTTCCTGGATCATCTTTTCTATTTCTCTTTTCAAATCTCTACAGCTTTCAACATCGTGCCCCTGGGCATTGAAATGGTATTCACACCTTTTAGAAGGGTCAAAACTTCTTGCACGTGGATCCACATGATTTTGAGGAATAGGTGCAATCACGTCATAATGCTTTAATTTCTCAAACAAGCTTGCATATGACTCTCCTATTGGTGTGATCTTTCAACTTTTGTTCTCCTCTATACCCCTTGCTTGGATGTGGGTTATAGGGCACTTGGAAATTCTGTGGAGGCTGGTGGAGATTTTGCGATGCTCGCCTTCTGGTGTTTTCTTGGTGGCTGGACAACATACTCAAGTGGAGCAAAAGAGTATTGTGGGTTCTGAGGTGGATAGGATTGCTCAGGGGAATCATCGGAAAACAGACGAGGCTGGTCATACCTTCGAGATGTTCTCCTAGGACCTCTTCTCAACCCTGATGCCATCATGATTTCTTCATCTTCCTCATTCATGTCACTAAAACTACCAGATTCAATTTGGACAACCTGAGTTGCGGCTTTGAGAACTTCTTGGCTTATAATTTTGCCTGTCTTAAGACCATTCTCAACCATTTCTCCCATTTTGATTGCTTCCGAGAAGGATTTACCAACTGCGGACATCATGTTTTGAAAATAATCTGGCTCTTGAGCCTGAAGGAAGACAATGATTAGCTCGTGGTCATCCATGGGTGGCTTAACTCTAGCCGCTTGCTCTCTCCATTTAATGGCATATTCCCTGAAACTTTCAGTTGATTTCTTCTTCAGGTTTGAAAGGGAATTGCGGTCCGGGGCAATGTCGATGTTGTATTGGAACTGTTTGACAAAGGCCTGAGCCATGTCGTCCCAGACATACCAGCGAGATGTGTCTTGATCAGTAAACCATTCAGAGGCTACCCCTGTAAGGCTTTCCCCAAAATAAGCCATTAGCAATTCTTCATTTCTTCCCGCACCTCTTAGCTGATTGCAATACCTTTTCAGGTGGGCTATGGGTTCTCCATGTCCATCATACTTTTCAAATTCGGGGGTCTTGAAACCAGGTGGCAAGTGGACATCAGGGAACATACATAGATCCTTGAAGGCAATTCTCTTCTGACCTACCAACCCTTGCATGTTTTTCAACTGTTGTTCTAAGTTTTTCATTCTTTGGGTCATTTCTTCTTGTGCCATCTTTCGGGCAGGCTTCTCAATGTTTGCAGGAAGATCAAACAAGTACGAGTGATACTCAGGAGAATGATACAACTCTTGATGGGTAGCAAATTGTGCTTCATGACTTTTTTTTCTGTACCGTTGTTGGCTGTGGGGTAGTGAAGACGGGCATAACAGAAGCGGATGTCTGATTGGTTGTCAATGGCACACTTTAGGAGCACGTAACAGAAGTTCCAGCAGTAGTTGTACAGTCGGGATAAGGATTGAACCCAGGTGGATATGATTGCTCAGGTAATAAGGCCGGAACGGCAATATTCGAGATGGGTGTGAACTCTGGGAAACCATGAGAATAAAAGGGCGGTCCTTGGCCATTGGCCCATACTTGACACATTTCAACCATTTTCTGTTTCAGTATTCTATTTTTCTCAACCACAGTGGACTCTTGTTGAACCCTCTGACCCCGAGTCTCACGAGCATTCGTAACAACTTCGTCTGTTGTCATTGGAATTTTCTCTTGGACCTTGTGAATTGTGTTGCAACTTACCACAAACCGACCACCTCAAATTTTCTTCACAATTCAAAACAAAAAATATGTTAGAGGGGACTCAATCAGTCCTTATTATCATTCTTTCTTTTCTTTTCTTTTTTTCACTTTCTTTTTCTCTCTCTTTTTAAATTTTTTATGGTTGTGATTGAATCCGATAGAGATTGCCTACGTACCATGACGCCGCATGAATCAGATCTTGCGTAGTTCGGAAAGATTGGGAATAAAGTAAATAAGCCAACGCTTTTGTTTTTTTTTTCTTTTTTGGATTTTGAATTTTTTTTCGTATATATTATTTTTGACACAAAGACTTAAAAAGAAGAAAGAAAATATTTTTGGATTTAGATTTTTTTTTTAGGGTTTTTGAAGAAAAAAGACTTTTAAAGAAGAAAAAAAATATTTTTTTTTGTTTTGCTTTTTTTTTTTTGGAATTTCTAAAGAAAAACTTCTAAAGAAGAAAGGAATTTTTCTTTTGATTTTTTGGACTTTCATTTTTAATTTATGAAAGAAATACTTCTAAAGAAAATATTTTTGAACCTTGAATTTTCTTTTCAATTTTCGAAAGAAGAATGAAAATCTTATTGGATTTTTTATTTGATTTGTTTTTGAACTTTGGGAAGAGACTTTTTTTTTTAAAAAAGGTAGAAAATATTTTTTTGGATTTTAATTTGATTTTCTTTTCGAATGAAAGATTTTTAAAATGAAAGAAAATATTTTTGCTTTTAATTTTTTTTATTATTTGGAATTTTCTAAAGAAAGACTTCTAAAAAGGAAATTTTTTTTTGAATTTTTGAAAATTGGGGTCTTAAAGAAAGACTTGTCTATAGAAGGAAGTAAAAAAAAATATTTTTGATTTTTTTAAAAAGAAATAGGGGCCAGAACCGATGAGGTTTGCCTACGTATCTCACATTCAGTGAGAATCAGACCCGCGTAGTTCTGCCAGTTTTGACGGAACCGGGGAAACATGACTTTGAGAACATTGACTTATTTTCTTTCTTTTTTTTCAGAAATTTTTGCAGAGTTTTAAATTGTTCAAAGACCTACCTCTCACTCTTTTTTCTCTTGTTTTTTCTGTTATTTTCTTTCTTTATCCAATTAACAAACAAGCTAAAACAAATAATGTACACATAGCAGGTAAGATGCATCAGGATGGCCTTTTATTTCGGGTACACCTGTCTTAGACGGGCTCAACCCCTGTGTTGAGTCCCCTAAGTCAAATGCACGTGATGCAAATAATCGTTCCTACTAGGGATCTGGCATGCGGCTATGTTATACTAGGTATAAATCCTGGGATTTTGTTCTAGACAAGGCTTACCCGAGCGGACAGCTCGAGCCGAGGTCGGGGCAGCATACCGGGAATACAAAAGCTCCACCGGCTGTGCAACTTGTCCATACCTCGTTCTAAAATTTGGATGACTCTAACAAAAAAGAAGTCACACGAAGTGCACACTTCCCAGATTATTTAAAAGACTCAGAGAGAAGAAGGGTTTCGGCACAGTTTATATGCAATTCAGATAAATATCAAAGCGGTAAATGCGGCAATTAGCACATCAGGTTTAAACACGTAAAATCAGATAATGAAAGCCAAAACATAACAGTCATATAAGCTCGGATTCTTGAACCCTGAACCAGAGATTATGGTTCTTTCAATCCCAGCAGAGTCGCCAGAGCTGTCACACCTCCTTTTTCACCACCTCGAGATTAATGAAGAGTAATAAGGGAGTTTTTCCAATTAAAGTGACATAATCGAATTGAGATTTATTTATTATCTCAGAGTCGTCACCCGGATTTTTTACGATGCTCCGGGACACCGTTTTATTTTGAAAATTCCAAACCAAGGAATTTGACTCTGTTTTAATTTGTCTGCGACCAGAAATCCGAGTAAGGAATTCTGTTAACCCGGGAGAAGGTGTTAGTCATTCCCGAGTTCCGTGGTTCTAGCACGATCGCTTAACTATTATTATTTTGGCCTAAGTTATTTGATTATTTACGTGTTTTAGCCTATTGCGCATTAACCTTTTAATTTTTAGCCGCTTTTAACATTTATCGATTTATCTTGAAACATGTCACGATGGCGTGCACTTGTTTGTTTTTGGATACATTATAACTGCGCCACATGAAATGCACCCGCAATTACAACACGTGATTTTTATTATTGTTTTGGGTTAGAGTCGGGGACATGAGTTTCCACACCCGAGTGTAGATTATATAGTCATGACTATGGTCATGACGGTAAAAATGCCCATTTGAGGCGATTCTCAATTATTCTCTAAGTTTTGGAATTTTTATCTGAAAGAGGTATTTTAACTTATGGGATGTGTATATAAATCATTTTTTATGTTTTATGGATTTATCTTGAGACAAGTCACGATGACGTGCACTTGTCGTTTTGGTACATGTTGCGAACCGCGTCACATGAAATGCACCCACGATTCGTGACATGTTTATTTTAATCTTCGAAGTCATGGTCGGGTCACATGAAATGCATACCCGAACGGGATTTACATATCATAACCATACGACAGGAACCGTACCCATGTCACGATAATTATTTTTGCGCCTAAAGCAAACTACAATATTCATTATTTGATTATTCCTAAGGTTTGAGATTATTGTAAAAGATCAAAAGGCTGTGAAATTAACGTGGATAAGGATAGATTTTTAACAGGGAAAATTAAAGGAATTATTCTAGAACAAACTTCTTAGATTTGGAGTGGTGAACGAACTTGCAGACCACTAAAACATCTGGTGTTTATTGACGTTTAACTCACTATCCAAGCAGATGACAAACATGAAAATGTAAAGTGAGTCTTAAATACAAAGTGATAAATAATAAAATAATTTCAAATTTGTTAGTCATTACTAAACATTAGAGGTTCTCAGCTGATGAATATATTATTCAAGACTTGGATCTTCACACGAATTACTTCAATGAGTTTCAGATCTAGCTGTCATGTTTCGAAAGTGATAGCCATTTCTTCATGATTAAGTAATACCCTATTTAGATAATTCAAAATTGGTCAATACTATATTATAATATGATATAATAAGATAACAATATCCAATATTACATCTATATTAAAACAGCAATTCAGACACCACTGTAGCATATTATTGATGTGGTTGTCTACATGTAACTTAAAACAAATTCAAGGTTAAGGTTACCAAATCCACATATGAAAAAAAACAGCTCACCATTAAAAATAAAAAGTAAAAATGCTCATTCAAATAATCATAGAAAGAGAATACTTGAGAAAAGCTATACAATTCATTAAAGCTAAACAACAAAATACTAACAGAGATAGGAACCCATTTGGATCTACGTTACAAAATAAGAAAAGTGATTTATAGCTATTGACATTTGACAACAACCTAAATGAACTTGGAAATCTCATCTTCTGCAGAACAAACAAAGCAATATTCACAAACAACTAAGAGAGATAACAACAAAAAATATGATAAGATATCATGCTTTCAAACACAGGCAAACGAAATAATGCATAGAAATAAAATTGACAAGATAACAGTGAGTAGAAAGGGAAATACTAAAGGACCTTTATTGCTAAAATATCCAGCAGGTACAGTGAAGAAGAAGCTCACAAACAGCAAAAATCCAAAACCGGCGCTTAACCAGGACCTCAAACGACAGAATTCTAACGCGACTTCACTTCGGCGTCGGCTTTTGACGCGTTTTGAGCTATTTGACAGCTTTTCAGGGATTTTTTTAGCTACTTTTGGGGATCTCGTGGCCGTTTTTTTAGTGGATTTCAAAGCTATTTCAAGGTTGTTTCGCAGCTGAATTGTTCCAAGAATGAAGGGTCGTTGTTAAAAGATGGTATGTCGTTCTTATGGGAGGAGGTCCTCTGATTTTTGTGTCTGATCTGTGAAGTCTAGAAGAAGATCGGGGCGGGATGACCACGGCGCTACAGAAGGGGAAGGTCGTGGAGGGGTGTCAGATTGGGCTAAGGGATTCGGGGGTGAGGGTGTATTTCTCATGGTGAGTCTTGATTTATGAATTAGGTTTGTAATGTAGGGAATTTGGTTGGGCTTGAGATTTTGGGCCTTGAAATTAGGTCAACTTAAAACAAAGGCAAATTTTATCCTTAAAAATAGTCATCTTACTACTAATTAAATTTCGTTTATCAAAACGACCTAATTTATATTTTAACTAATTGACTAAGCTAATGTATATTTTTTGTGACTTTTATATATTAATCTATCAATTAAAGGGTGATTAATTTCTAATAATGCGAATTAAACCTAAGATTACATGAAATGAAAAATGTGACAAATTTTTATGATTTTTCTGTAATTTTGAAGTATTAAACATGCTGAAATTCAACTAAATAAAGAAAAACTCCTCAAATTTATTAAAATTATTTTTTGATTATTTTTAGAAGTAATTTTCATGAGGGGCAAAAATTGAGTGTTCACTTACAAAAGTGAAAATAACAAAAAGAAAAGGATAAAATATAAGCAATTCATTTCAGGAAAATATCGTCCACAGTCCATATAATAAAGGACTAAGAAAGAAACCTCGTATCTATGACTGAGGAGTTATCTTGATGATAAGACCAGGGAAAACATAATCAGGATCTTGGATATGTGGATTTTTCTCAACTATGAAGGGGTCACCACACTTGTCGCTGATTGTATGCAGAGTTTTACCTTCTCCAACCACGTATATTTCATCACAAGGCCTGTGCAGTAACTGGTGTCCTTTCAGTATTGCATAGTTCTCTTGTACCGAGCTCAATAGAAATAGACATAATATTACAATAGCACAGTGCCAAGATGCAACGTCTGATATGGCTAATTTTGCTTTCCTAGTCGTTACTGAGATAGGAAAGACAGCCATATATAATATATATATATATATTAAGGTGTATGTAGTTTGTGATAGCTAGAGAGAGAAAAGAGTATTGATGAAGTTGTTTCCATGTTTCCTTTATATTAAGGGAAGGGACGAATTTACATGGGAGGTGGGAGAAGAGTCAACTTTCAGTCGTGTGTGATGTAGTTAGCTAATTGGTCCGCAAGTTGGATACAAAAGTTTCCCATGATATATTTGGTTTCTTTAACTATTAATAAATTAAATGACCTACCCTTGTGAAAGTTTAACTACTTATTCCTTAAATTATATCTCAATATTTTTTTAAATGCTATAATTAATATGGGTAAAATTATAAAATATATATTTTATGTATTTTTTCTTAAAAGAAATGAAAAGTCAAATGTGAACAATTAAAAATGAACGGAGGGAATATAAATTTAACAATTTCAAATGGATTTACAAACATTCGTTGTTATTTTATTGGGATGATGAACTTAGTGAAATGGTATAAGTTTTTTCTTAAAGATAAATAGAATTGAAGCATGTGTTAAAAAAAAAAAAAAATAGAAGGACACATGTCATGAAGAAACTGGGAAAACAATATTCCACCCGTCTAGTAACTGAACTCCGATTATTCAAGCAACTACTCTGCAATATTAAAATAAATGTGATTGTTTAGTGAGCCACTATCTTAGAAGTTAGAATTGATTAATCAACTTATCTGGTCCTTGCAAAACGCGTGGCTCCTATTACAGATTTTTCTTGATTTTAGGAACTTATAAAGTATCAGATGAGTAATAGCCCGTTTGGTCAAGCTTCTAAAATTAGCTTATTTTGAGAAGTGCTTTTGGTGAGAAGTAGTTTGTGTTTGGCTAATTAATTTGAAAAACACTTTTAAGCAGTAATTAGTGTTTGACCAAGCTTTTGAAAACTGCTTCAAAATGTATTTTTCTCAAAAGTGCTTCTCAGAAAAGTGCTTTTGGAGAGAAGCTACTTTTTTCTACTTCTCCAAAACTGCTTCTGCTTCTCCTCAAAAGCACTTTTTTCCATCGTAAAGCTTGGCCAAACACCTCAATTTTTGGCCCCAAAACAAGCTTGGCCAAACGGGCTATAAACCATAGTGCAACAAAATTGTAAATACACATTGATCGCAACAAACATGTCACTTTACCAATATGTTGTTAGAACTGATTTTAATGATGCAAATAATATATCTGTTGTATGTAGGTACCTCTGAAACGTGTTCAAGATTGAACGGACAAATCAAATAAGATCACTGAATGCATACAAGATTGAAGGAATTACTGAAGATTGACAGAATAGATTGAATTCAATAAGATCGTTGATTGCATCCAAGACTGAGAAAATAAATGAAGATTGACGGAATAGATTGAGGCTAGATTGAAGGGATCAATCAATCAAAGATATCGAGAATCTGGAAGTAAATCAATCATGCGGCTAAATCTGGAAAGACCAAGATTCTAGGAAGATTTCGGCGCCATCAAAAGAAGTCCCAACGCATCGTCTTCATCCCTAGCCATTGCGGAATAACCTTATTTTTGGAAATAATCAATTTCTTTTCAGGATCAAATCTCTTGGGTTGGCAAAATCTCTTCAGCAATCAAGCTTTTTCCATAGTATTTAAACTCATTCTTGTACCTTAGAAGATATACTTTGATCGAACCAACTACCCTCTCTTTGTTCTACTACATACAAACATTGTAGCTCCTTTAAGATCTGTTGTGTAACAAGTTAGAGAAGAAAGAGAGAAAATCACTGGTGAGGCATTGTATCAATGAGAAACGAGTGTCACTGAAACTTAGCCATCGGTGTAAACTACACCACCATTGTATACTCGAGAACATCATTCACTGAAAGAGAACACCCTTGCAACCCAAGGGGACTGGACTAGGATTCACATTGAAATCGAACCAGTATAAAATTTCGGTGTCTTTAATTCCTGTATATTTACTACTACTCTTATATTATGTTGCATTATTGTCTCGCTATCATAACTAGTCAACTGATAAGGAATAAAATTAAAAATAGTCAATCCACCTCCCTCTTGCACTTTCAATTGGTATCAGAGCTTGGCTCACATTTTATTTACTTTGCTTAACAGCTTGTGAGAAAAGATCATGGCAAACTAAATCATTGTTGGAGCACTTTTCCAGGAAGGAACATCACAAGTGAGGCCACCATACTTCAACGACCAACACTTCTCTCACTGGAAAGTGCGTATGGAAATCTACGCAAAATCCTATGTTGTCAAGGTATGAAGAGTCATCAAAAAGGGAAAATACCCTCTACCTGCTGCTGCTCAACCCCCTGCTGATCCTGAAGATATTGATGCATACACTGCAGAACAAATGGCGGTTGTGCAAGTTAATGCAAAAGCAAGAATCTGCTTTACAATGCTATAAGTGGTGAAGAATATGAGAAGATCTCCAGCTGCGACACGACCAAGGAAACGTGGGATAAACTTGAAGTCACTTATGAAGGAACGAGCAAGGTGAAAGAAACTCATATCAATATGTTGGTTCATGACTACTAACTTTTCTAGATGAAGGAAGGAGAATCCATTGAAGAAATGTTTGCTAGATTTAGCAAAATCATAAGTGATCTAAAAGCATTTGGCAAGCCATACTCCAGTGGTGATCAAGTTAGGAAAATTTTGAGAAGTCTACCTACCACTTGGCAGACAAAGGTCGTCACAGTTGAATCTCAAGATCTGAACAAAATGTCATATGATGAACTTCGAGGACAACTCATAGCCTATGAAAAACCTCACCTCAAGAAAACTACTCAAGAAGAGAAGAAGAAGAATGTAGCTTTCAAAGCTACAACTGATAGAACAGAAAGTAACATTGATGATGACCCTGAAGCTCTTAAAGAAGAAATTGCTTTAGTATCAAGAAACATGGACGGACTAATGAGAAGATACAGAAACACCAAGAAAGGCATATTTCCATCCAGACGAACCAGGCAATATAGTGAACAAGACAAAAATAATGGAAAATGTTATGAATGTGGAAGATTTGGACATGTTCAAGCGGAATGTCCTGAGCTTAAAAGAAAAGTCTCCAGAGGATTCAACAAGAACAAATCATTCGGAAGCTGGAGTGATGAAGACAGTTCAGAACATGAGGAAATAGCCAACTTATGTTTTATGATGATCCTAGAAAATGATATGAAGAAGATCTCTGGATGCTGGACAGATGAGGACGATTCAGACGATGATAAAAAAGACGAAAATAAAAATTGTTTCATGGAACGAGGTGAAACAAGTGAGGTAAGACCCTATAACTGTGAAAGATGTAATGAATTGCGGGATATCCTTGATCTTACTCTAAAAGAGTCACAAAACTGTTTGATGAAATAAAAAGACTCAATAGAGAAGTAAGCGACTGGAAACTCAAACTTGAAGTATGCGAAATTGAACAAGATGTACTTCAGGATGAGTATGATGGATTACTTGTGCAGCTTAACCGCATGCGCAAATCCACCAGTCACAGTTCCACTAGGTCCAGTCAGACGTCTTAAAAGTCGACTAAAGAAGGACCAGCCGGAACAGAGTCAACTAGTTCTGACTCAAGTGGGAACTCCAAAACTGGATCAAGTCCTAAAAGTCACTACTGTAATAAGAGTGGACATAAATATTCCTTTTGTCGCTTTCTTAAATCAAATATGTCAGGATGGGTTTGGAGACCCAAAAATAATCATGAATCTAGTAATGCTAACCAAAAAGGACCCAAGCAAACTTGGGTACCTAAGAAAAGATAAAAATCATGTTTTGCAGGAACACCACAGAAAAAGTCGCAAAGGAAAATGGTATTTAGATAGTGCGTGTTCCAGTCACATGATCGGAGACAAGAATCTGTTTAAAGAAGTTACACAAATTGATGGAGGAAATGCAAAATTTGGTGATGATTCAAAAGGGAAGATAGTTGGTACCGGAACAGTTCCTTTCAACAACAATTGCGATATCACTGAAGTCTATCTCGTGGATGGACTTAACTACAATCTCCTAAGTATAAGTCAACTATGCGACTCAGGATATAAGGTAAATTTTAAGAAAACAGGTTGTGCCATTGAGGACGAATCAGGTAAAACAATCCTCCCAGGTAAAAGATATGGAAATATTTATATTCTTGATGGTTTTGAAAGTATAGATGGTCACATTTGCTTTACTTCTATTTCTGATGATCCTTGGCTATGGCATAAGAAACTTGGTCACGCAAGCATGCATTTGATAGAAAAACTTTCCAAACGTGAATTAGTTATTGGCTTACCCAAACTGAATTTTTCTAGAAATCATGTGTGTGATGCATGTCAAATTGGTAAGCAACCAGAAATTCTTTCAAAAGAAAAGATATTGCATATACTTCAAAGCCTTTACAATTACTTCATATGGATTTATTTGGACCTACTAGAACTGCTAGCATTTGAGGTAAAAGATATGTTTTTGTTATTGTTGATGATTACTCACGTTTCACTTGGGTGATTTTTCTATCTCACAAAGATGAAGCTTTAAAAATTTTGAGATTTTCTGTAAGAAGGTTGAGAGAGAAAAAGGATTTCTTATTACTACTGTGCAAAGTGATCATGGAGGAGAATTTGAAAGCCGAGCATTTGAAGATTTCTGCAATAATAAAGGATATACTCACAACTTCTCTGCACCAAGATCACCTCAACAAAATGGTGTGGTTGAACGAAAAAATAGAACTCTACAGGATATGGCCAGAACCATGCTACTATAACATTCACGGCCAAATCACTTCTAGGCAGAAGGTGTAAGTACTGCTTGTCACATTCTGAATCAATGCCTCATTAGACCTATCCTGAAGAAACCTCCATATGAACTATGGAAAGGTAAACGTCCAAACGTAAGTTATTTTCATCCTTTTGGAAGTAAGTGTTTCATTCACAACAATGGTAAAGACAATCTTGGAAAATTTGATCCAAGAAGTGATGAAGGTATTTTTCTAGGTTACTCTTTGAACAATAGATCTTTTAGAGTCTATAATAAACGCACTTTGTGCGTAGAAGAAGCAGTACATGTTATTTTTTATGATAATAACACTCGAGCCGAGAAAGAATTCATTGCAGGTGACGATGAGCAAATACATAAATCTCAAGAGGCAAGAATACCTCAAGAATCAACTAGTAAACCTGGCAACATGGAAGAGTCAACTAATGTTATCAGCAATAGTCAACCAGAAGTACCAAAAGAGTCAGTCTCTCCTGTTGTTCTTCCAAATTAATGGAGGAGTGAACCAGAGTATCCTAAAAAATTCATCATAGGAGATCCAAACGAAGGAATGAAAACAAGAGGAGCTCTCAAAAAGAAAGCAAACATAGCCTTGATATCCTAGATTGAGCCGAAGAAAATTGAAGAAGCCTTGAAAGACTCAAGTTGGGTGCAAGCAATGCAGGAAGAACTAGATCAATTTGATAAAAATCAAGTGTGGAAACTGACACCCAAACCAGCAAATGCTCCAGTTATAGGAACAAAATGGGTTTTCAGAAACAAGCTGAATGAAGAAGGAAAAGTTATCAGAAACAAAGCTAGACTAGTCGCTCAAGGGTACTCACATCAAGAAGGAATCGACTATGACGAAACATTTGCCCCTGTAGCACGACTGGAATCTATAAGAATTCTTCTTGCATATGCATCTTTCAAAAGATTCAGACTATTCTAGATGGATGTTAAAAGTGTGTTTCTAAACGGGTTCATGGAAGAAGAAATTTATGTGAAACAACCTCCTGGATTTGAAGCTCAAAGTTTTCCTAACACGTGTTTAAACTGACCAAAGCTCTATACGGGCTAAAACAAGCTCCACGAGCATGGTACGAACGTCTCAGCTCATTTCTCATTGATAATGGCTTCACAAGAGGTAAAGTAAATACTACTTTGTTCATTAAAAGATCATCTAAAGGTAATCTCATTATTCAAGTTTATGTTGATGATATTATCTTTGGTAGTACTAATCCTCATCTATGCAAGGAATTTTCTGATCTTATGCAAAGTGAGTTCGAAATGAGTATGATGGGAGAACTAACGTTCTTCCTTGGATTACAAATCCAACAATCTGAAGAAGGGAATTTCATATGCCAAACCAAGTCCACCAAGGAACTGATTCAGAAGTTTGGCATGGAAAATGCAAAAGCTATCAGCACTTCTATGAGTCCCTCAACAAATCTTGATAAAGATGAACAGTGAACCTTTGTTGATGAAACTAAGTATCGAGGAATGATTGGTTCTCTTCTTTATTTAACTGCTAGTCGACCATATATCATGTTTAGTGTGTGTAAATGTGCCAGGTTCTAGTCAGCTCTAAAGGAATATCATTTGACATCAGTCAAAAGAATTATTCGATATGTTATTGGAACTATCTCTTATGGGTTATGGTATCCTCACTCTAACACTTTCAATTTAGAAGGTTTTTCAGATGCAGATCTTGCAGGTGACAAAGAAGACAAAAAAGTAATAGTGGGACATAACAACTACTTAGCAAAGCTCTAGTGTCTTGGAACATTAAGAAACAAGGATCAGTTGCATTATCCACGACCGAAGCTGAATATATTGCAACGGACAATGTTGTGCCCAATTACATTAGATGTCTCATCAACTTGGTGACTATGAACTTTATTTTAAACCTATACCAATTTTCTGTGATAATTCTAGCGCTATTTGTCTCTCAAAAAATCATTTGCATCATTCTAGAGCAAAGCATATAGATATCAAACATCATTTTATTAGAGATCATGTTCTTAAAGGAAATATAGAAATATCATTTGTTGGAACTAATGATCAATTAGCCGATATCTTCACTAAGCCCTTATTAGAATAAAGATTTTGCTTATTAAGATAACTTCTTGGTATAGTGTACATTAGCGGTAAAAATTAGGACCAATGTGTCATTGACTAACTTATGTGTGCCTAATGTTTTATTTCTTTTGTAATCATTTATTGCGCCTCCGATTTCCCTCTTTTTTCCTCTCTTTTCACATCAGTTGCAGAGTTCAAA
The DNA here is from genome assembly GCA_005239495.1 of Nicotiana undulata. Classification (NCBI taxonomy): domain Eukaryota; kingdom Viridiplantae; phylum Streptophyta; class Magnoliopsida; order Solanales; family Solanaceae; genus Nicotiana; species Nicotiana undulata. Next base: position 21,961 of record ML266370.1, on the reverse strand, counting down.
GAAGGAAATCAAATCATCGCGTCTTATCGTCTGACACTCTTTCCTTTTCTGTACTCAACCGTCAGAAAACCCCTTTTTAATGCCCAAGTCTCTTTTCAATCCCCATCATCTTCTCCGTGTAGAAACACTTCTCAGAAACCTTCTCATAAGAAATTCTCTTGAATGGCCAAACACCCTAACAACCCCTCCGCCTCTACCAGTAAAAGCACTCGTTCCAGAGCCAAAACCCCTGCTCAACCTCCTGAACAAGCAGACCTAGGGTCCGAACATTCTGAAGGTTTTGCCTCTTCACAGGCTGACCTATCTGACCATTCTCAACCTCTAGGAGAAAAAGCTTTAGGTAAACGACCAATGGAAGAAACCCCTGTTTCGTTCACTCCAAAGAAATCAAAAATCGATCTTTTCAACACTCTAGAGTCTGACCTAAACTTCTGGGATTCTCCAAATAGGGATTTCTTTATCGCCTTGAAAGACAAGCCTATTGCTCATGGGAGAATAGTCAATCTTGATGACATGGAAGCCCTAAATTGTAAGGTAAAAGATATTTTCATCTATCAAGGATGGTCTAAGTTCTTCTCTGTTCCTGTGCCCAAAGTATATGAACTCTTGGTAAGAATGTTCTATGCAAATGTTCGCTCTAGTAAGCCTGATAGGTTGGAGTCCTTAGTGCTAGGCAAGCGTATTGTTCTTGATTGTGCATTGTTTGATTCAATTTTTCAGTGTAAGTGCTCTGGTTTTCCTATGCTTTTCAAAAACTCTTGGCCTGATGATTTTGAAATTTCCTTTGATCAAGCGAAAAAGTGTATTGTTGAGTGTCCCTCTGATTCCCTTCCTAACCAGTTAGGTCCTAGTGATGTAAGTTTCGAAACCCGGGTTGCCCATATTGTTTCCACCTTTTTACTTCCTCGCATCGGTTCCTTCTCCACTTTCTCTCTCAGGGACACCTTCTTCGTTTACTGTCTTGTGACAAAACTCAAGATCAAGTTGTCCTCCTGGGTTATCAACTTCATGATTGAGAGTGCTGAAGACCCCACGAGTCTACCCTATGGCATGGCCATTACCCACATTCTGGTAGCCCACAATATTTTCCTCTCTGAATATCCCTCCATCTTGATTTCAATCTTACAATTCCAGAGCTTTCGTGAGTATGGGGTATATGTGTATGAAAGGTTCATGGGTTAAGAAATAAGAGACTGAAGTCAAGTTTGATCTGACCGATTCAAAATCCAAACCTTCTGCTTCCCTTCCTAGCCAGAGTGATCCAGATATTTCTGAAAAACTCCATGACATTGTCTCTCAACTATCTGAAATCAAGGATCTTCTCTCTGTCGCTCAGTCCACTATTGGTGACATTCATGCCATCTCCAAGGAGGCAAGATCTGATGTATCTAAGGATCTTCCATTGTCGTATCATTTACGAGAAGCTGGGTACCGGGTGTATACTCGACGCACGACGCCTCCTAGGAGACACTGGAATCGGCATTTCCTCGTCTTTCACTCACCGAACGGTGTGTGTCCAATTCGAGTTGCAGTTCTTAGGGTAAGGGAAAATGTCGTCCAGGCATTCAAGGATATTCATGACAAGTTTGATGGAATGAGTATCTCAGCCACTGCCAGCTTTGATCAAATGAAGGAGGCGATTTGCAATACTCTTACATATTTTCTGCGCCGTTAATGTGGAAGTTTAAGACAATTTTTTTGTTTTTTTTGTCTGATGTGTTTAGACTAGGTGCCCAGTCGATGGATGATATTTTCTTCTTCTTTTGTTTTACTTAACGATATCCCTGCAAACTCCTTTACGCTATCAATCATATTTTGTCTTGCATTCCCTCTTTGCTGATGTCAAAAAGGGGGAGAAAAGGATATATGCAATAATACATGTACAATACAGAACAAGTCAACTCAAGTACATGTTAGCAAGGTAAGCACTTACTAAGGGGGAGTCATGACGAACGAGTCGACTACAACACTTATTGAGAGGGAGCCATGAAGTCATGGATCCTGCAGCAACAGTCGACTACCAGAGTCTAGTAGCAGTCGACTATCAAGGCCTCTTACTGAGGGGGAGTAAAATATAGGGAAGTCAACTGGTGTTTATACGTATATTATTTTGTCATCATCAAAAATGGGGAGATTGTTAGAATTGATTTTAATGATGCAAATAATATATCTGTTGTATGTGGGTACCTCTGAAACGTGCTCAAGATTGAAGGGACAAATCAAATAAGATCACTGAATGCATCCAAGATTGAAGGAATTGCTGAAGATAGACGGAATATATTGAATCCAATAAGATCGCTGATTGCATCCAAGACTAAGGAAATAAATGAAGATTGACAGAATAGATTGAGTCTAGATTTAAGAGATCAATCAATCAGAGATATCGAGAATCTAGAAGTAAATCAATCATGCGGCTAAATCTGGAAAGACCAAGATTCTAGGAAGATTTTGGCGCCATCAAAGGAAGTCCCAGCACATCGTCTTCAGCCCTACCCGTTGCGGAATAACCTTGTTCTTGGAAAGAATCAATTTCTTTCCAAGGATCAAATCTCTTGGGTTGGCAAAATCTCTTCAACAATCAAGCTTTTCCCGCAGTATTTAAAGCCATTCTTGTACCCTAGAAAATATACTTTGATCGAACCAATTACCCTCTCTTTGTTCTACTACATACAAACATTGTAGCTCCTTTAAGATATGTTGTGTAACAAGTTAGAGAAGAAAGAGAGAAAACCACTGGTGAGACATTGTATCAATGAGAAATGAGTGTCACTGAAACTTAGCCATCGGTGTAAACTACACCACCATTGTATACTCAAGAACATCATTCACTGAAAGAGAACACCCTTGCAACCCAAGGGGACTGGACTAGGATTCACATTGAATCCGAACCAGTATAAAATTTCGGTGTCTTTAATTCCTGCATATTTACTACTGCTCTTATATTCTGTTGCATTATTGTCTCGCTATCATAACTAGTCGATTAATTGCAAAACTAGTCAACTGATAGGAATAAAATTAAAAATAATCAATTCATCCCCTCTTGCACTTTCATATGTTTCACCAAGAGGCAAGTTTTCATAGTTGTTTTGCTCTTCTTCAATTGGCCAGTGTACTCTTCTCTCTATAATTGTGGAATCATGAATTCATTCTACTCCTTCCCACACTCCAGTCTCAGAATCTGCAAAAATTGGTTTTCCAACTCGATCTCAATCTCTGTTTTTAGACATTTCTTTTTCCATCTCTACGCCAGACGACTCTACTCAATTCGCAATTAGTTATTGCATTTCTCAATATTCTTGTGAGTTGTGAATTCAATTAGGGGGTCTGACTTCAAGTATTTACATTTTCAAACTGTCAATAAGGTACTCAATGGAAGAATGAAATTCTTATAAAATAAAACATACATAATATTAGAAGAATGACAAGCAATTGGTGATGTTGAAAACTATCAATCGAAAGAAATACAAAAATATACATAGTTGAAAATTATTAATTGAAACAAATACATCATATAAAATGCTTTCCCACAAATATTTGTAATAATAATATGAAAAGGAAAAGAGAGAAGACAACATGACTGCATTCGTTTATCCCGTTCCTTTTAACGCACAAGTACAAGCCTCAGACTTTAGATTGACTTTATCCTTTTCTTTTGCCCCGGAGGGATAAATACTCAAGAAACCTTAAGAAAATTAGCTGAAAAGGAAAATACTCAGATATTTTTTCTCTATATTAATAAGGGGCAGTTTGAGGAGCTTTCGGTTAGCTGCTTGCTTGCTATGGGCAAATTTGGAATTTTTAATAACAGAGCTAGGAATTGTGACACGTACTTTTCTCTTATTTTTAGGTTTGACACGTGGGTACCAAGCTATTCTCAATTCTCTCCTATGTGCTTTTTCTCTGCGAAAATTTCACAGTTTTCTTAAATTCCTCTTCTCATTGGTTCATCTTCTCTCCTCTTCTCCTCTGCCACTATTAGGTTTACTGCATTCTCTGTGAAGCTATCAGGTGAGTTTTGTTTTGCGCTGCTCTTTCTCCTTCCGTTTTCTCGCCTTACCCATATATCTGGACTTGGTAATCTTTAAGTTCCTTTTCGAATCAAAGTTTCTGAGATGACTTTACCTGCACTTTCTGAGCTGCTTGCTTAGTTTCTAATTGTTGCCTGACCTCAGTTAACATTTTCTTCTATTTACTTTTTGGTTGTGAATAGAAAACTGAATTTTAGCTCGGAACTAAAGTGAAGTTGGACATTTAATTTTAATATTTAACAGTGACTATAACTTTGGATGAGATTTGTCATTTATGGATGTTTCAATTACAGTTTGAGGAGCTTCCGGTTAGGTGCTTGCACGGATAAGGGTATTTTCAGAATTTCGCAACCAGGGTACGTGTAGGCGTCTGTTCCAGGTTTTGACACGTTCTTACAACATCGACTTCAGTTCATGCCGCCTTTGAGCAAACGCAGTTCTCATCTTCACAGCCGGTTTCTCTGTGGTCTATGTGAAAATTCCCCAAATTCCTCTTGCTTTCGTCCATCTCCGTTCCTCTCCTCTAGCACTGTCAGATTTCGTTGCATTGTTTGTGGAGATATCCCTTGGGTTTGCTTATGCGCTCTTCTCTCTTCTTTGATTTTCTAGCCTTCTGTTATTTCTAAATTATTATCTTATCACAGGCCCTATTCGATTAAACTGTATAATTGGGCTAAAACAGTTGGTCGACAGTTTCTCTCTTTTGTATATACTTCACAATCCCTTGAATTAAATTTTCTGGATCGACTTTACCTGGGTTTCAGAACTATTTGCCATAGTTTTGGCTGCTTTATGTCTGAATTCAGATGACTTTTCTTTTTTCCTACTGTGGTTGTGAAAATGAAAATTGAATTTATTATTTGATTAATATTGTTTCAACTAGGTAAAGAAGTAGGTCTACTATTTTTTCCTTTCGGGTACGGCGTGGAATTGGCCTTGGCGAACAGAAATTTCGAAGGAGTCCCAACACTAAAGGTACATATAGAACTCCTAAAAGAGGGTACGGAGGTGAACACTTGAATTTTTATTTTACTGTGCAAAATTAAAGGAACAAGTAGTAATTAATTTTTATTTTTACTCAGTCTCCTCTAGGTACTTTCCTGCAAAGCTACCAACCACTAATCTATTTTGATTTGTGGTGCTTTGTCCATTTGAGTTTTATACATTGTTTTCTGTTGATTAGAGTAGCTGATTAGATGATCATTTTTCCGAATTTGGTAGCTTTTTATATGTTGATGTCTCCGTCTACGCTCTTTCTTTCTTCGTTTTGTGATATCTTATTCTACTTTTGTGTGGCATGAGATACTCAGTGCAGATATTCTGAATTGTTCCTTTATGAGTTTTTCTTGTTACTTGATGAAATAATATATTTACCAGGTCTCACATTAACGTGCAAGACGCCTGGAGTATCGACGCCTGAGAAAAAGCACATTAATGAATCATCGACATTCAACAAAAAATTCTCGCTCAGTAAACAAAGGTCATGATAAAAATACCAAACACCATAATATATATAACTCTTTAACAATGACTCAGAAAGAAGAAAAGTTGTTGCAACGCGCCTCAAATATCGACAGGCAATAACCAATCGCCTTCTCGCAAATGCAAATCATGTGAATCTTGATGGAACGATATCTCACATATAACATGATCTTAATATCGGAGTAGCTTTCCCAACTTCAGAAACAGGTTAAAAAATCAAATATGTTGTCTCTTTTCTTGCTTTTTTAGTACATACATATAAAATCATGTGCCATCCCTATGTATCATGGCCATTAATTCTCACCATGTAGTTACTGGGCGAGGAAGTTTTTCTTTATTGGATGCATCTGACAAGGAGAAAGATATGCTCCATCATTTTCATGTTTCTGAAAAAGGTAAGCCCAAAACAATATGGAGTCAATTTAAATTTTTGTGTTCGTTACGTGCATCCATAAATTAATAGCTGTCTTGAACTAGGTTCAACATCAAGTACCGTAAATAAATCACGTGGTCCAGCCTTTGAAACAGCTGCAACTAACGGTTAGTATAACCACCACCCTTCACTAATAGTATTTACAATTTAACGTTTCTTCTATTTCTGTTCCTTAGAATTGTTTGCAATATGAAGGCTGTGTAAAGTATAAGAAAACTACAATTAATATTAGCCAACTACGCCCCGACTATGTTCCATTAAAGAAAGTTCCACGTTGTAAATTCTGCTATGCAAAAAAGTTTCAATATGAACCACTTGGATTTTGCTGTAACAATGGTACAGTGAGATTGGCCTCTCACCGAATGCCAAATAGACTGAGAAATTTATATATAGGAAAAAATGCAGAAAGCAAGCACTTCCAAATGTACATAAGAACATATAACAATTTATTTGCATTTATCTCACTTGGTGTCAGTTATGATAGAGATTTAGCTAAGAGAAACCGCGGTATCTATACGTTTAGAGTTCAAAGACAGATGTATCATATGATAGATGATTTATATCCCGAAGAAAGGAAACCAAGAAACTTGCAACTTTACTTTTACGATAATGCAAATGAGGTTGAAAATAGAATGGCTTGCTCCAATAAAATAAACGAATCTATAGTGAAGGAACTGATTGACATACTAAAGGATAATCCATACTCTATATTTCTTCGATCTTTAATAGACATTCCAAACCTGCAAAACTTTCATATAGCATTAAAATGTGACACTGGATTGGATCAACGAGTATATAATTTGCCTACTACTACTGAAATTGCTGCAATATGGGTTGATGAAAATGATTGTGCTGCTACTCATGCGCCGCATGTTCAAATTTACACTCAAAACCAGGACACAAAGAGTAAATTATTATTTTGGATGCTATGATCCTTTACAATACCCGTTGTTATTTTCATATGGTCAAGGTGGATGGCACTGTGGTATTAAAAAGTTTCGCGGGTTACAGAATATTCCTAGAAATCATACTTTGTTTGAATAACAACTGGCAAATATAAGAAACTTTACCTCCGTTGAAGGATTCCTTGATATGGAAGCGCAAAGTATGCAAAAAGGAAAACACAAAAGAGATACAGTCTCGGTACGTGAATACTACTGTTACAAGCTCCAAATGAGAAATGATGATGAAGATGAAATTTTGCATACATGGAGATTATTTCAACAGTATTCAGTTGATGAATATATAAAATTGGAAACTCAAAGACTGAATTTTGTTACATTCAATCAAGAGTTGTTCAGAATGAGTATGCTGCAAGGGCTTCTTGACATTTTAAGACTTGGTGAACGAGATGCTTCTAACGTTGGAAAACAGACATTTCTGCCAAATTTCTTCGTAGTAGGCCCTAGAGATATGCGTCAACGTTACATGGATGCCATTGTTTTAGTGCAACATTTTGGAAAACCTGATCTGTTTATAACTATGACATGTAATCCATCTTGGATGAAAATAGAAGAACATTTATTATCAAGTAATGAGGCACAAAATAGACCTGATTTGATTAGTCGAGTGTTCAGGGCCAAAATAGAAGTGTTGAAGACAAATATATTAAAACGAAATGTCTTCGGAAAAGTTGTTGCTTTTATGTACACTGTAGAGTTTCAGAAACGAGGTTTGCCTCATGCTCATTTTCTTATTATATTAAGTAATGAGCACAAATTGTTGACTGCTGAGGCGTACGATGATATAATTAAAGCAGAATTACCAGATGATAATGCAGAACCAGATTTGCGTAAGCTTGTTCTTAAGCATATGATGCATGGTCCTTGTGGTAGTTTAGACCCAACAAATTCTTGTATGAACAAAAAAGGTTGTTGCAAGTTCAAATATCCAAAAAAGTTTGCCGATCAAACATCGAAAGGAAATGATTCTTATCCTATTTATAGAAGGCGAAACACAGGAGAGGTGGTGAAAGTGAGAAGACAACACTTTGATAACTCTTGGGTTGTTCCATACAATCCATATTTACTTGGAAAATTCAACTGTCACATAAATGTCAAAGTTTGCTCTGACATCAAGGTTGTGAAATATCTTTACAAATATATTTGTAAAGGACATGACAAAATCGCATTCTATGTAGAATAATGAAACAAATATAGAGATAGATGAAGTAAAAGAATATCAATCCGCCAGGTGGGTATCACCGCCAGAAGCAATATGGCGTCTCTTTGGTTTTCCTATTAGTGAAATGTTACCAAGCGTTTAGTGTCTTCAACTACATCTTGAAGGCCAGCAATTTATTTCTTTTAAGAGCAATATGGATATAAATACGATTCTGAATAATCCAATGATCAAGAAAACAATGTTAACATAATTCTTTTACATGAATGAACATGATGAAGATGCCAAGGAGCTCAAATTACTGTACAAAGAAATTCCTGAGCACTTTGTTTGGTCCTCGAGTGACAAATTTTGGGCACGTCGAAAACAACGTAATGATGTTGGTCGCATCGTAACGTGTCATAAAACAGAAGGAGAACGATATTATCTTAGATTATTACTAATGCACGTGCGAGGACCAGCATCGTATAATGATCTTTTGACAGTGAATGGAGAACCTTGCAATACTTTAAGAGATTCTATAGAGAAAAGAGGATTGCTACACTGTGATAACAGTTTAACGGAATGTATGTCTGAAGCAGCAAGTTCTCAGATGCCGTACAGTTTAAGACGTTTATTTGCTACATTATTAGTGTATTGTAATCCTGCTAATCCAAAAAGATTGTGGGAGCAATTTGAAGAATCAATGATTGATGACTATAAAGTATTGAGAACTATTGAAAGACGAGAAATGCGATATCAAGCTTTGAATCAGATCAATGATATTTTACATTCGATGGGTCATGATATAAATGAGTATGAACTCATCAAAGAAGCTATCAGGCCTTCCGTAGCAGCAAAAGAGGCAAAAGAGATTCATTTTGAAAGATCTATCATTGTTAGTGACGAAGACATTTTCTTACATACGAGATTAAATAAAAATCAACTAATAGCATATAATGTGATCACTGACAGAGTATTTTCAAACAAAGCTGGTGCATTTTTTGTCGATGGTCCTGGAGGAACTGAAAAAACTTTTTTATATCGTGCTTTACTAGCCACCATACGATCTATGGGATACGTAGCTTTGGCAACAACCACTTCAGGTGTTGCTGCTTCTATTCTCCCGGGTGGGCGTACATCACGCTCGCGCTTTAAAATTCCCATTGATATTGATGAAAATACCACTTGTAACATTAGCAAACAAAGTGCACTTGCTGGTTTAATCCGAGATGCAAAGTTAATTGTGTGGGGTGAAGTATCTATGGAAAATAAAAGAATGCTAGAAGTTTTTGATTTACTTCTAAAAGATCTCATGAATACAAAGGTCTTATTTGGTGACAAAGTTGTCGTTCTAGGAGGTGACTTTAGACAAACTCTGCCTGTTGTCCGAAAAAGGAAACAAGGAAGATTTTATTAATGAAAGCTTGCTCTATTTTGGAATATGGAATGAACTTGGAAAGTTACAACTGTCAGAAAATATGAGGGCCAAAACAGATCCTGCATTTTGTGATTATTTGATGAGAATTGGAAATGGACAAGAACGAATTAACTCAACAAAGAAGATTGAATGTCCAAATTCTTTAGTCATTTCTTTCACAACCGAACGAGAATCTTTAGATAAACTATTTAGAGAGACATACCCAAATTTGAATTCGTTCTACTCTAATTCATTCTGTACAGACTCTCGTGTAATTTTGACTACCAAAAATGATTTCGTTAATGATATAAATGAAATGCTTATTGATCAATTTCCCGAAAAAGTAAGAACATTTATTTGCATTGATGAGACGACTGAACTTAATAATCAGACGCAATTTGAAGACTTATTACACAGTTTAAATCCAGCCAACATGCCTCCTTACAAATTATCTTTGAAAGAAAACTGGCCGGTTACGCTTTTACAAAATCTAAACCCATATGAAGGATTATATAATGGCACACGATTAACCTGCTGTGAATTTAAAACTCATGTTATAAGCGCTAAGATTACAACAGGTGATTTCCAAAATACGCATGTATTCATACCGAGAATACCATCCTTATCATCACATGATGAAAAGGTACCGGTTCCATTTAAAAGAACATAATTTCCAGTAAGATTGTGCTTTGCTATGACTATAAACAAAGCACAAGGGCAGACTTTGGATTTTGTTGGAATTTATTTGCGAGAACCTGTATTTTCACATGGTCAGCTTTACGTTGTCTTATCAAGAGCAAGGTGCTCGAACTGTGTAAAATTATTGATCCGGCCGCCGACACCATCTAGCCATGATGATCATTCTACTTGGAACATAGTTTACGATGAGATCATTCGGAAAGCAATGATGTACGTATTGTCCCTAAGGTGATTCCATAGGTCATTTGTTAGTTCTCTTGTCTTACTGTCCTACATTTGGTCGTAGATGCGCAGCATTATCTTACATTATTTTGTTCTTTAAATGAAGTTTCTTATTTTAACCGTTAATAGACTATCATACGTTAAAATATTTCTTATTATAGTTCCTGCGAGATTGAACTACCAACAATGTCTAGCCCGTCTAAGTTGCTCATTTGATGTTCTTTTCTTAGTGTTTTTTGACACACCCTCACCTCTCTTCTTTTGATGTTATTTCCTTTCTTATTGTTGCTCTGTTCTTGTTTCTTTCTGTCATTTTATCTCATTTAACTTGGAGATCCGACTTCTACTGACAATTGCAGGCTCGAAAGCGGGTATTGTGCCTTGCGTTCAAAGAAAGAAAAATCTTTTGGATACATATACACAGAAGGTATTGGCGCAACGTTTCCCTGTACATGTAGTAGCTTTGGCTTTCTTTTGTATTGGATTTTCTTAGCTTTAGCCTTACTAAGATATTCACACCTTTCTGAGCACTATATATTGTAATACCGGTGATAAACTTGGTAAACCATGTCGACTGTAACATTTATATCTCTTTATCAACGTGTTTATACTCATATTCTTTGCATATTTTAGGTACAATTAGGCAAAATAGGATGAGTTCTCACAGAAATCGATGCGAAAGCATTAAATGAGAACTATGCTCATTATGTATTTTAAATGGAAGAGCAATTTTTGTATACTATATTTACAAACAGTCACAGTTAGCTACATGTTGAAGGTTGGCTGATATTGTAGTATTCTTCTCTTAAATCTCTATTTCTGAAATATATTGCAAATCAGAATGCAACTTATCCACCATTAAGGACTTATACAACATTTTGTCCAACCCGAATGAGCTTTTGATTTTTGTTTCAGTGCTATAATATTGATAGCTAATTATGGTTTCTTGCTCTTTACAGCTCAACAGCTTGCCCTATTTTACTGCTCCAGTGACATCTTTTTCACCTTGTCAAGTCTGAGGTATCAAAATAGCTTTGACTGTGATTGTAAGCTACTAGAAACTACATTACTGAGAGGAATTTTAGGTTGAGCAATAGCTGGCATATCAGCTACAGCAGTTCTTGTAGTAGCCCTTTTAGCGGCTTGCATGTATCTTATATTTTATAGATGCAGGAAAAAGGAGGAAGAATCGTTTGTTCACCTAACACCTTACAAACATAGTCATAATGAGCATGTTCATGGTAAGCTTTATGGCCATCAAATGATACTGTGAAAGTGTCCATTGTAATTGTTTGTCATTTCTCTTGCTTTAGGCATAATGAATCACCATTTGCCATTTCTAAAAATACAACCTTCCTGCAATATGATTAATGATGAAAGTATGCCAACTAACTGTTCTACGGTAGCACTTCGTAATTCATCCTTGAAATAAGTTTATAACTAAATATAGGCTTTGATTTTTTTTTAACTGACTCACGTCATGCAGATGTAGAGAATTCTTTAGAAGGGGATCCTCTTAGTAAGGGTGCTTCTCCGGAGCCCCGAAGAATCGCAGTGGATAAATCGTTGGAATTTTCATATGAAGAACTTGCTAACGCCAGCACCAACTTCAGCACAAAATACAAGATTGGTCAAGGTGGTTTTGCATCTCTTTACCATGCAGAGTTAAGAGGCGAGGTTTATTGCTATTCTTCTTTGATTGAAATGATTAGCAATTACTTATTTGGATACCCAAATTGATCATCAGCTTTGCTAATCTCCTTTGTCTCAATTAATACGCAGAAAGCTGCAACCAAGAAGATGTTCAAACCTCATAGTGATATACTATGTTTCTGCAATTTCTTGATTACAATAGTCATGGAGTCACTATGATATGATATGATATGTGATCACGAGATAGTTAGATGATAAGTCTTTTAATGCAACTTTCAAAAAGATGATGCACGTTTCTTTTTTTTTATTGATAAACTTTCTTTCAAAGATTCTATATTGCTCAATATTTCCACTCCATTTAGTGCTCTGACCCATTTAGCTTGCCAATGTGATATTTTCCTTGTGAGAGTTATAATTGGTGATTTAATTCTACTTCTTTAACCTAATACATCATAGACAACATGACGCAATATTTTGCATGTTGAAACTCTCGCAGGTACGTTTGATAGGATATTATGTTGAAGGATCTTTGTGCTTTGTCAACGAATACGTTGAAAATGAAAACCTAAACTAACACTTACGTGGTTTAGGTAAGTATGAGTTCTTCTCATTGCCAAAAAACAAATTTGTGTCTAATCAAATTCTCGAATCTCTCTCAGTTCCATATCCAATCATGTATTTTTCATTTCCAAGCAGGACACCGTTGCCATGGTCTACCATTGGTGCAATCTTTGTTTTTTTGTATCCTCGGATCTGTTCAGGTAAATTGGTTGTCAGATATGTGTTCTATTTCATATTTTTAGTTTTCTTCTCGGTCGTTTGTTTCTTCTGCATTACCTGAATAACTATTTTTTTACTATTGGTATCATTTCTTTCTTGCCTATTTTGCTTTGTTAGCTTTTACGTATAGATTTTATCTTCTGTATTTTCTTCGTAGCCATTTCGCCATCATGTCATGTCACTTTATTTAATCTCATTTCAATCAGTAATATATGAAGTAAAAAGTACTACAAGTTCTTCGGTAGTCTTGCTATATGCAAGAAAGTCTTAGTAAATCAGATTCAGTCTTATATTTTAACATGCCAGTTTAACTATACTTATTATTTAACCGAGAATGGTCAGATTCAGTACTCTTCAATTTTATTTTGGTATTATTCACTGTTAATGAGAATTAGAAGATGCTTTTTGCTGACTGTGGTTATTATGCGCAGCTGAATCTGGTACGGAGTACATTGCAAGATGAAATACTTATATGTTGATAATGGACGTAAATTTCTTGATACATCTGAAGGAATTGCAACTACATCTTCTGGGCACTGCTATCCTGGCGTACTCGAAGCCATCATAAACCAAAGGAAACGCTTATAGCACTCCACCATCTCAAACCTCAGTCACGCAATTACTGATTCTGCTGAGTCGCTTGCTTCTAAATTACCTGATGATACCAAGGTACTTTCTTATTCTTTGCCTTATTATCTAAAGCAGCATATCAAGTTATGTCACTTTTACTTAGTTATGATGTACTTCATAATATTGCTTCGTCTTGGAATGAATTCGATGATGAGCATATTGCTATTCATTCTTTTTTAGTTTCATTGCAAAACTCCTCTTGTTAATCTTTCATTTCACCGATGTTGTTGCTATTACTTACTGGATTTCGAGCTTTGCATTTTGCTCTGAAGAAATTGAATATTTATGAAACTCTTACAAGTTTAATTTACTCATCAAAAATTATGATGAAGGTAGCCCTATGTTTGTCTTGATATTGCCTGAATATACAAACATAGATAAACTTTTTGAGCACATTCGCTGATCCTTTTTTCTCTTCAGCTTTAGATGATATAATTCATCTTACAATATATAATGGTGCATGTCAAACCAACCTAAGTGAAATTGTTCACTTCTTGTGTACATGTGTAAAATTTAGAGACAACCAAATCACAATGGTATTTCACTGCTCACAACTACAAGACTACAAACAGCTGTAATCCCCACAAGTGCAAAATATACTAATGGTATTTTTTCCATCTTTTGGTTGCTTAAAATGCAGAATGGCAAACAAACGATCCAACAAGAAGCATTCAGAGCATTGCCTTCTTGTGTCAATATGTTTTTTTTAATGTAAGCTTCCCAGTATACCTGGGGATGTTGTATTAGCCAAAAATAGAGTTCAATATACAACACTAGGGTAGAGATAACCCTTCAAAAAATAGAGGAATCAGCGATTAACAAATAGTTCGCTGCCTCAAGCAAAAATAAACCTTGCTAACTAACATAAAAGTTCGCCTTATCATATTTACTTCTTATGCAAGGATACTGAATTTTGTCCAACAAAAAAATGCCTTTTGCAAGGCCTGGGAGCTGCTGCCCAGAAGCATAGTAAGTAGTCTGCTGCTGCTCTGCGGCCCTTTTTGCCAAATTGTCTGCCAACTGATTCGCCTCACGGTAGCAATGTTTGAGTTGGATTTCGATTCTACTAATAATGTCTTGAATCTTGTTCAACACATTACTAAGATGGTAGCTCGTGTCTCCCTCTTTTTGAAGAGTCTCTATAATGTATTGGGAGTCTGATTCAAGAATCACTCGGCTATACCCATTTTGAATACACCAATCAAGACCAAAAAACGCTGCCTGGGCCTCCGCTATGTTGTGATTTTGAGCATTCACTGGTGTAGAGAAAGCCATGATAATGTTGTCATCCTCATCCCTAACCACACCTCCAAGCCCTGCCTTTCCTTCCCTTTGAATGAAGCTCCCATCAGTATTGAGTTTCACCCAATTGCTCTCTGGTTTGGACCAGCACACCACAATAGCTTTATACCCAAATCGTAGCCTAGTGAGAGTATCACAGGGAGCTTTAGGCGACAATTTGGGTGTTCTTTGTTGACTGCCGACAATTTGGGTGTTCTTTGTTGACTGTCATAACTATGCTCCAAGTTATTTGTTGCTCAAGCCTGTACCTGTTAAACATTTTTTGATCTCCATGCCTGCAGGCACAATATTCTTTCCAAAGAAACCAACAAATAACAATTGGAGAAATATTTGTAACAATCTTATGCACTTCATTGGATGCCTTAGACGTCCACCATTGGTTAATGATATATCTGATAGAGTACGGGTGGAATTGTATGCCAAGAGGATTTCCAAAGATATTCCAGATGTAACTTGCACTTTGGCTTTCCACAAAGACATGATTAATATTATTAGAATTCGGATTTGTACAACAGTTACATCTGGAAACTATTTGTCTACCAAATTTAGCAATAACCTCATCAAAAGGTAATTTATTTTGCCAAAGCCTCCACATCAAAAATGACATCTTTAAAGGAATAGCAGAGTTACACATATTTTCAAAGACATGAAGCTTTGGATTAGAATTTCTTACCAGATTCCACGCGCTATTGTTAGTGAACTTGCCATTCTCCGAAAGAGTCCAAATTTTTTTATCATCTTTGTTTTGATTGCCAATAGGGATGTTTTGGATTTGATGAACCAACTGATCTGGTAGGAGCTCCTTTAATTTGTTGACATTCCATTGACCATCATTGATAAAATTCTTTACTTGCAACTTAGATTTCTTTGGATTTTCAGGGAGATGATTAGCCAAAGGGCCTAAGAGGGACCAATTGTCCCACCAGAAATTGCAAGTGCCTGAATTAACCTGCCAAACAATATGCTTTTCTGCTATTTCTCTCATTTTAAGAACATGACTCCAAGCGTGGGAGTTGCCAAGAGAAATCTTTTTAGAGACACAATGAGATCTAACACAATATTTATTACTAATGAATGTAGCCCAAATTGATGATGTGGACCTTATCCTCCACCATCTTTTCATTGCTAGCATATTACTAATGTCTTCCATTTTTCTAATACCAATACCTCCCTCTCCCAAAGGGCGAGCAAGATGATTCCATGAGCTCCAATGATATTTATTACGATCCTCAGAGGAACCCCACATGAAGTTAGCAAAATGTTTCTCAATAAATTTAAAAACTCCTTTGGGAGGAGACATAGTTGACAGAGTATAGACAGGGATAGGGATAGATTGAAGGACACTCTTAATAAGAATAACCTTTCCCCCATGAGACAACATTTTCTTGCCAGCCATTAATTCTTTTAACAATTTTGCTAATCATGTTATCAAAATAATCAGCTTTCTTCCTACCCACATACAGAGGACAACCAAGATAAGTAAAAGGAAAGTTCTTGTCCATAAAACCTGAGCAATTTCTAATCCTGTTTATCCTAGTTGCAGCAGTATTAGGAGCAGTTAAAAAATAACTTTTGTCCCTATTAACCATCTGCCCTGAACTATTTTCATAGTTATCTATAACTTTCATAACCAATTTGATAGTTTTAGAACTACCACTACAGAAGATAACAATATCATCAGCATAAGCAAGGTGGTTGATTTTAGGGACATTATGAGACATGGAGAAAGGGATGTAATCAGGGTTCCTGTATAAAGAGTTAAGTGATCTAGAAAGAACTTCAGCAACAGTTATAAACAGAGTTGGGGAAATAGGATCCCCTTGCTTTGAACCTTGGGAGGAGGAGAAAAAACCATGTCTCTTACCATTAATGATAACTGAGTACCATACATTTGATATGAGATTATGGACTAACTTAACCCACTTATCAGAGAAACCAAACTTTCTAAGAACAACATATAAGAAATTCCAATCCATTATATCATACACTTTAGCCATATCTAATTTAATAACAACATTACCCCCGCAATTATTATGAGAAATATTGTGAATAATCTCCTGAGCTAATAGGACATTTTCTGAAATGAGTCTATCTTTAACGAAACCACTATGATTTGAAGAAACATTTTTATGAAGCAACTTATTAACTCTAAGAGACATAATTTTGGAGATAATCTTGTTCGTAAAATTATATAAGCTAATGGGTCTAAAATCAGAGAAAATGGAAGAGTTTATCAACTTTAGGGATTAAAGCTAAGCAAGTATGAGAATAAAACTTAGTCAAACCTTTTCCACTGTAGAAATCCTTCACAAAATCACTGACCTCCTTTTCTATAATGCTCCAGCGGCTCTGAAAAAATCTACCATTAAAACCATCTGGACCTGCTGTGCTATGCGGACTAAGACTGAAGACCGCCTTTTTGATTTCAGCTTCATCTGGTACCTTGGTAAGCATATCATTTTCCTCACCTGAAATACAAAGAGGAATACAATCTAGGAAGTAGATTAAAGAAATTTTGGAAGTGTCTTACTGCTTTATTAGCAATCTTATCTTCTCCCTTAATCCACCTCCCTCTACTATTCTTGATTCGGTTAACCTGTTGCCTTCTTCTATTTTCTCTAAGAATTGAATAAAAGTAATTAGTATTCCTATCACCATCTTCAAACCACTTAATTTGAGACTTTTGGTTGAGAATAGATTCTTGAAGGCTAAGCCATCTAACATATTGAGCATGAGCCCTATAGATATCTTCTCTACTCTTTTCAGAATTGACATCAATGTCTATTTCTTCTAACTCCTGAATTTTATGTTTCCATTTAGACACAACATCATTTATATCACCTATTTCTTTTCTAGACCAGAGAGATAACCTTTTACTAAGAGTTTTTAACTTAGTTTGAAGAACCCACATAGAGTTCCCATAGACCTCTTCACTCCAGACTTCCTTAACCACATAAAAAAAAAACCTCAATGTTAACCCAACAATTA
Source organism: Nicotiana undulata (assembly GCA_005239495.1). NCBI lineage: Eukaryota > Viridiplantae > Streptophyta > Magnoliopsida > Solanales > Solanaceae > Nicotiana > Nicotiana undulata. The sequence continues at coordinate 4,224 of ML266370.1, read as the reverse complement.
AGAAATCTAAAATAAGAAATATGTTGATTACTAGAAACTAAACTTTTCATAAGGAGGGGTCTGTGGTCAGAACCAGTTCTGTCCAGATGCCTAACAGAAGATCTTTGAAATAATTGATCCCAAAGATCATTAACAAAAACCCTGTCCAGCCTTTTCCAAATTATTTTTCCAGGTCTTCTATTATTACACCAAGTATAATTAGAACCATTATAACCTATGTCAATAAGGCCACAAGAGTTGATACAGTTTTGGAAATCCAAACTTCTATACATTCTTTGTGGATTACCTCCTAGTTTTTCATTAGGATCCATGATAATATTAAAGTCCCCTCCCACATACCACGGGGCATCTATCATCATACTGTCATGCTCCAGAGCTTGCCATAAGTCTTTTCTATCTAAAGAATTACATTTAGCATAAACGGCAAAAATATAAATACCTGTCTGATTGAAAGCATTATGGAAATGGAAAGTGATATGTTGGTCACTACTGTTAGTAACTGAAGTACTGCTGTTGGTATTCCAGAAACACCAAATTTTCCCATTGTTATTGCTGCAACAATGATGGAAACCCAAGAACTTTCTATATCCATCGAATTTAGCACTAGAGATAAAAGGTTCAAAGATTGCCACATATTGAGTATTGTTAATGTTAATGAGTTTTTTAAGCTTGTGAATGGCTTTTTTGGATCTAGCACACCTAATGTTCCAAAAGATGACACTAATCATTTTGATTAATAAGGGGGTTGTTCTTTTTTGGTTCCTTTTTATAGAATAATTGGTTCTATTCCTATTCCTCTTACCATTTTTTCTTGTTTCACTTCTTCCTCTTCTTTCTTTCTTTTGTTGATCATTAGTACCTGTGATAGAGTTCTGCTCTTCTGTACCTGCGATTGAATTCTGATCTTCTTTTTCCTCTACTTGGTTGTTGATCAATTGCTCACTGCTTTTACTGCTACCCGCACTTATTTCTTCTTGGTTAGCTATTCTGTTTTCCTCCTTCTCTTCATAAAGGTCCACAAAGAGTTAGAGACCTGGTTGATTCCTTATCTCTGTAGGAACTGAAGATGAACTCAATTCCTCTTTCTGTTCGTTCCCTGTTGTGCCATCATTTTGAGCAATCTGCTCTTTATTCTCCTTAGTAGTCTGCTTTTTATCCTCCTTCCCTTGTCCTTTCTCATACGAAATTTCATTAGAACAATACTGATTTTCATCCTTTTGCTCGGCGTTGTCTTCACTTTGAGCTCTAATATTATCCTGTTCAAGTAGATTGTCCCTTATCTCCGCAATGGAAAGGTCGTTTTGTATGCTCGGTGATAGGGATATAGTCTTCATGTTTGTACTATTAAAAACAGGTTTGAACTTTACTTTGCTTTTCTTCTAGGTAATTTCTTGGTTTTCTTCTTCTTAGCTCTTTTTTTTGTGTCTCTATCCTTCTTTATAGAGATGTTCACTTTTTCGTCATTTTGTTGTATATGTACAGTATCAGTAGCTTGGACAACAACCTCCTCTTCTTTAATACCATTGCTGTTTTCAATTTGATTGTTCACAGACAGAGAGATTTCAGCATTCATAGTGTTCTCGTCTTTAATAGCCTCTCCTTTAGGATGACTGGTCTTCGTCTTTTCAAGAGCCCTGCAATTCACAATGTAGTGTCCCAATTTCCGACAATGTTTGCAATACTTCGGAACACCCTCGTATTCCAATTTTTGAGTATATCCCTTAAGTGGCGACTCGTCAAATTCCTGTCCTACGAACACACTTTGAGGCAGTGGTTTCAAGAGGTCCACCTCCACTCTAATTTTGGCCATACTTGGCCTAGTTCTACCCATTGTTGCAGCATCAAGAGCAAGGGGCGTACCTACTGCAGTCAATAATGGTTTTATAAAGTGCCAATCGTGCAAATGGAAGGGGAGTGCTGGTAAGAGAACCCACGACGGAGCTACGGGTAGATCCTCCTCTGGTTTGAAATCCGGCGACCACTTTTGGAGCCACATTTGCATCCCGTCAATCTCAATAACTCGTTTGAACCAGTCTGTTTTCCAGTCTTCTTCATTGAAAAGGTCGATGAAGACATTGTGATTGTCGTACACCCCAATTCTGGCCGTCCCTTTGAGAGGAATAATTTCTTTAAAGCGTGACCTAATTCGGTCAATTTGGGGACGGGGACGGAGAAATCGACCTACAATTGTGTACTTACATGATTCCGCCATTATACCATAATAATCTTTTGCTTTGAATATCACCGCCGGCATGCCGTTGTGAGTCGTCTGCCTTGCTATGACCTTTTCTTTCTCCAGTCGAATTGGATTTGGGATGGGGATCTGAGAAGATGAAGGAGGAGTAGATATGGTGCTTGCATATGAAGGTTTTCCTCGATTTTGTTCCTCTCTGATGGTTGGTTCTCCTGTTAGAGGAGATTGAGAAGCCATACGCGCCGGTGGGAGGCCTCCCGACGGCTCCATCTGATGGAGCGTGAGTTGTACGCGCCCCCTTACTGAGAATTAGCCGTTGTTTGAGAGAAAGGAAATTTGTAGAGATGAGAGAGAAAATACCATTAGTCTTGCTTTAACAATTCTATGGTTTTGCTGTTTTGTGTCAATATGTTAAGGTATTAATGATGCATTTATTCGTGACTCAGTTCTATTTCTACTTATATTATATACTGAATCATGAAGGCTAAATATTATACACAGGAGCACTTTTGAACCTACAGTAAATTCCTTATGAGGAGCTACCATCACTTAGTGTGAAGACTGACAACAGCTGCTTTTCCTAGAAATAGCGTTCAGCTCTTGCCTTTTCTGCTGCAGTTTTATAGTTGCATGACGCTGTCCAAGCTTTGCAGATGAATGCTATGTATTTATCTCTTTCGTCTATCCTCTCTTTTTGGTTTATGCCAAAGTTTTTTGTCTTGGTTACTTGTGAATGGGATGACTGTATACGCATAGAGTGTAACATAAGTGGTTTTTAAATTTGGTTGAATGTCTTTTGCAATTTGATGTATCTTCTGGGGTGGGAATTTGTGTGCGGTTTCAAAGTATTAGACGATGTATATATAACTTGGACAATGAACTGTGAGTATGCTATTGACTTATAACAAGGTGGAAGTGTTTGAATGGGAAGGTTTCTATTTTGGGATTTCTCTTTGATCTAATTTAGGCAAGGGAAGTGCTTTCTGAGACATCCAGTAATTCAAATGAAAATGTTGGTTGGAGTAACAGGAGGTAATCCACTTGTAGATCTATAAGTGAGGCATTTGAATTTTATAGAATTGCTAAACTTTTCTTGTTATATGGATGTTATTGCATTAGTATAGTATTCTGAAAAATTTGATCTATTTATAACTATAACATGATAAAAGACTCGGAAGACAGATATATTCACGGAATGTCTTCGGGAAAAGTGCTGCTTTTATGTACATATTAATGCAAAAGTTTCATGTTGTATCCTCAACCCACCAAGTACGTTAGATCCCAATCCACATTACCTAATACTTTGGGTCATGGAACACAATGGAACGCTAATATATAACATCCTGTTATGTAAGAAAATATTTCGTCATTTTCCAGTTATAATTGTTAAGTACTTTGCTATCTTAACAGAAACCCCACAGAAAACTTTCATCAATACTAAAACGTATTCCACTACTACGTATAACATTAAAAAAGTGATCCGACGTACTTGAGCGTGAGCTTACTTCTACTAGTTCTCCTATCTAATAAGAGGGAGTTAGCAGGCAGTTGGGCGACATGTCTGCTTACTGTCAGGACATTTTCGACATTTCACGCATTTAGGTTGCTTGAAAGAGTTATACTCCCTATTGCATTATTTGGACATTGGCAGTAGCTACGTCAAGATCACCACCGTTTTCTGCTATTTGCAGCTTTTGTGCCATGTTGAAACAGCCCATGCTCAATGTATTGATTATGGTGGGCCCATTATGTTTTGGTTTGACACGCCAACCTAAAGGTGGCTAACGGGCGGGCCGGGCCGGGCTGGGTAGGAAAAATTAGGAACCGGACGGGTTACAAATCGGGCCGGTTACGGTTAATTGTTAACGGGTTTAACGGGTTTAACGGGTTCGGGTTTATCCGGGTAAAAAATAATCCGTACGGGTAGGGGGTTTAACGGGCCGGGTCGGTTACCTAATATTTTAATTATTTTTTTTAATTTTTTGTACACGTATTTTAAATAAAATATAAAGTAAAATACTAAAATATAT